>CM069173.1:11109487-11330869 GCA_035221665.1 Okamejei kenojei
ACAGTGAAGATTTATGAGGATGTTGCCAGGGCCAGAGCTATAGGGAGAGGTTTAGTAGGCTGGGACTCTATTTCATGGAGCACAGGAGGATGAGGGATGATCTAATAGAGGTGTATAAAATCATGATTTGAATAGATATGGTTGAGTCTTTTGCCCAGAGTAGGTGAATCGAGGAGCAGAGGACATAAGTTTAAGGTGAGGGCAAACGATTTAATAGGAATCTGAGGGGTTTGTTTTTCACACAAAGGGTGGTAGGTGTATGGAACAAGCTGCCAGAGGAGGTAGTTGAGGCGGGGACCATCGCAACATTTAAGAAACAGTCAGACAGGTACATGGATAGTACAGGTTCGCAGGGATATGGATCGAACGTGGGCAGGTGTGACTTGTGCAGATGGGTCATGCTGGGCTGAAGGGCCTGTTTCCACACTGTATCACTCTATGACTCTATCTATCTTTGCCTCTCAAACCCATTCTCCTGCCTTCTCCCCATTACCTCTGACATCCGTATCAATCAAGAATCTATAAATCTCCTCCTGAAAAATGTCCATTGACTTGATGTCCACAGCTGTCTGTGGCAATGAATTCCACAGTTCACTACCCTCAGACTTAAAAAAATCCTGCTGATCTCGTTCCTAAAGGAATGTCTTTTATTTCCGAGGCTGTGGTTGCTGGTCCTAGACTCTCCCACTAGTGGAAACATCCTCTCCACATCCATTCCATCCAGATTTTACCAGGCTGGGACAGAAGGCAACAACTTCACACCATGTCCCAAAGCTTGTGTCCTGTCCTGCATCACCCAAGGCAGCAGAGACATTATAGGAGAGGGTAAGCACCGTAACAAAGTAGCTCACGATGGTTTGGGTAACATTCAGGAATGTCTATGCATGTCACATCATGAATATTACTGAAGAACGGTCTTGACCCGAAATATAATCTGTACCTTTTCTCCAGAGATGCTGCCTGACTCACTGAGTTACTCCAGCACTCTGTAAAACGCCGCCTATTCATATTCTCTGCAGATGCTGCCTGACTCACTGAGTTACGCCAGCACTATGTGTCTATTTTCCCTTCACCCATCTGCACAAGTCCACTCTTTCCACCCATAAACTTCTCCCTGCCTTTACATTTCACTCCTCTTTCAAATCTGCTCTACTTATCTAAATGCATTTTTCGTCTTAACTTTTTAATCATAGAATGATGCAGTGTGGAAACAGGCCCTTCAGCCCATCTTGCCCACACCAACCAACATGTCCCATGTAAACTAGTCCCTCTCACACGCGTTTGGCCCATATCCATCTAAATCTGTCCTTTCCATGTACGTGTCCAAATGTCTCTAAAAATTGGGATAGTCCCAGCCTTAACTACCTCCTCTGGCAGCTCGTTCCATACACCCAGCACCATTTGTGTGAAAAAACTAGCTCAGATTCCTATTAATTTCTGAAATATAGGTCATAAATTTGGTGCAGAAATGCTCCAAAATAAGGCTCAGAATGCATCAGAGAGCATCTAAAACCCCAAAGCTTCCAGGGCCCTTTAGCGGGCCCTGGAACCTGGCATTGACAGACTTCATGCTTCGTGCCCGTGATGTGCGCAGCGTGCACATTATTTCACATTAAATTTTTTAAAATCCTGTCATGCCACCCCCCTTTTTGGAAAGCTTCGTAGGGGCCTGCACTGCACATCCATGTGCATATCAAGAATCCTTTTAAATGCTCGTGTCATATCCGCCTCCACCACCATCCCTGGGTGTACCTTCCAGGTTCCCAGTGTTCTCTGAATAAAAACTTTCCCTGCACATCTTTAAATGTTGGTCCTCTCACCAAAAAGGTATGCCATCTTGTCCTTAGTTGTATACTTTACTCTTCCATTTGACCCTCCAAATTGCCGCACGTCATACGTAACCTCCTTCTGCCATTTCTGGAGCTGATCTATATCGTGCTCTATACCTGCTCCGTCTTGCTCACTGGCTGCATTAAGCTAAATCTGGTCTTATACATTTCCAACCAAATTGTTGATGTAGATGACAAATAACAATGGGCACATCACCAACTCCTGAGATATACCACTGGTCACTTGCATCATCATCTAGCCAATTATGTTGCCTCATCATCAACCCCATTATCTCTCCGTGAACCCGATGCAATCAAACCTTCCAGAGCAGCCTCCCAAAGTTAAAGGCCTTGCTGAATTCGATATCATGGAAACATAGAAATTAGGTGCAGGAGCAGGCCATTCGGCCCTTTGAGCCTGCACCTCCATTCAATATGATCATGGCTGATCATCCAACTCAGTATCCTGTACCTGCCTTCTCTCCATACCCCCTGATCCCTTCAGCCACAAGGGCCACATCCAACTCCCTCTTAAATATGGCCAACGAACTGGCCTCAACTACCTTCTGTGGCAGAGAATTCCACAGATTTACCACTCTCTGTGTGAAAAACGATTTTCTCATCTCGATCCTAAAAGACTTCCCCCTTATCCTTAAACTGTGACCCCTTGTCCTGGACTTCCCCAACATCGGGAACAATCTTCCTGCATCTAGCCTGTCCAACCCCTTTAGAATTTTGTAAGTCTCTATGAGATCACCCCTCAATCTTCTAAATTCCAGCGAGTACAAGCCAAGTCTATCCAGTCTTTCGACTACCTTTGTTATCTCCTTAAAATTCTCAAATTTGTGAAACATTATTCCCACATATAAAGCCACGCTGACTATCCTTAATCAATTTGTTTTTCCAAATGCACATATGGTTTATCCTTTGGACACCAAACACGGATGTTGGGTTACCGGTCTCATGTCCCCAGGTTTTTCTTTGCAGCTGTTATTAAAGGGAGACACAATAATGGCCAGCATCCAGTGTACCAGCACCTCACCCGTGTGCAATCATGATGGATAAATCTCAGCTAAGGTTCCTGTAATTTCTTCCCCAGCTTTGCACAGTATTCTTGAATATGGCTGATCTGTCCTTAAAGATTCTCAAATACACTTGGACCATTTCCGACACTTCCCTACCATTCCTTGACCTCACCATCTCTATTGCAGGTGATACGCTCCTGACCGACATCCACTACAAACCTACTGACTCCCACAGCTACCTGGACTACTCTTCCTCCCACCCTGCTTCCTGTAAGGACTCCATCCCCTATTCCCAATTCCTCCGTCTATGCCGCATCTGCTCCCAGGATGAGGTGTTCCACACCAGGTCATCACAAATGGCCTCATTCTTCAGAGAACGGGGATTCCCCTCCCTACTATTGATGAGGCTCGCACCAGGGTCTCCTCCATACCCCGCAACACTGCCCTCGCTCCCCATTCCCCCACTCGCAAACAGGGCAGAGTCCCCCTGGTCCTCACCTTTCACCCCACCAGCCGGCAAATACAACATATAGTTCTCCTCAAGTTTCGCCACCTCCAACGTGACCCCTCCACCCGCCACATCTTCCCATCTCCCCCCGTCTGCCTTCCGCAAAGACCGCTCCCTCCACAACTCCCTTGTCCATTCTTCCCTCCCCTCCCACTCTACCCCTTCCCCGGGCACTTTCCCTTGCAACCGCAAGAAATGCAACACTTGTCCCTTCACCTCCCCCCTCCACTCCTTTCAGGGACCTAAGCAGTCCTTCCAGGTCCAACAGAGGTTCACCTGCACCTCCTCCAACCTCATCTACTGCATCCGCTGCTCCAGATGCCAGATGATCTATATCGGTGAGACCAAGCGGAGGCTTGGCGATCGCTTCGCCGAACACCTCCGCTCGGTCCGCAATAACCAACCCGACCTCCCGGTGGCTCGCACTTCAACTCCCCCTCCCATTCCACATCCGACCTCTCGGTCCTGGGCCTCCTCCACGGCCAGAGTGAGCAACACCGCAAGCTGGAGGAACAGCACCTCATATTCCGCTTGGGGAGTCTGCATCCTTTGGGCTTGAATATTGAATTTTCTCAATTCTGTTAACCCTTGCTGTCTCCTCCCCTTCCCACCTCTCCCTCAGCCCTCGGGCCCTGACATTCCCTCTATCTCTATCTCCCTCCCCCACCCCAGTCGCACCAGCTTCTCATTTTCACACCACAAACAGCTTACAATGGCTTGTTCCCTTTATCACCGATACTTTTTTGCATATCTTTCACTCATTGTTCCTTATCTCTCCACATCACCGTCCATATCTCTCGTTTCCCTGATCCCTGACCAGTCTGAAGAAGGGTCTCGACCCGAAACGTCGCCTATCTCCTTCGCTCCTTAGATGCTGCTGCACCCGCTGAGTTTCTCCAGCTTTTTGTGTACCCTGTCCTTAAAGATTTATCTGCTTCATACATCCAGCGCCTCCTCTACCATATTGAAGACTACCACTAGTCTTCCCTGTTAATTCTTCAGGTTATTGACAATAGACAATAGGTGCAGGAATAGGCCATTCGGCCCTTTGAGCCTGCACCGCCATTCAATGTGATTATTGCTGATCATCCACTATCAGTACCCCGTTCCTGCCTTCTCCCCATATTCCCTGACTCCACTATCTTTAAGAGCCCTACCTATCTCTCTCTTGAAAGTATCCAGAGAACCAATCTCCACCAGCCTCTGAGGCAGAGAATTCCACACACTTACAACTCTCTGTGAGAAAACGTGTTTCCATCATCTTCGTGTATTTTTCTATATTAAAAACAGAGACATACTCTCTGAGGTCCTTGCCAATCTCCTGCAGCTCCACACATAGACTTTGGTCTTTGACGGAGCCACATTCTCTTCAATTGCTTTTTCCACTATTCTCCTTAAACTTCTATAACAAAGTTATCTCATGCCCCCAATTTAATTTCCTTATTCCTTCCCATGCATGCTTCTGCATCTCCTGTACATGTCCAGGGATCACTTGATAGCAGTTGGCTGTACCTGAACACTCCTTTCTTTTTTTCTGACCAGAGCCTCCATACCTTGTGAGATACCTTGTACCTCCTGCTGGTCCTGCGCTGCAATCGAACAGGAATATTCAGAACTTGACCACTCACTATCTCACTTGATGGACATTCCTTTATACTCAAACAACATACTCCAATCATTTTTTGTAAGATTCTGTCATACACTGTTAACATTTGTCTAGCTGCAGTTTAGACCTTTAGCTTGTGGAGCAGTTCTGTGTTTTTCCATAACTGTATTAACACAAATAGAAGTAAAGTGCCTCCCCACCTACATTTCAGGCACTTGCCATATTTCGCAAGAATAGGTTAAGCTTTGCCCACCCCATCTAAGCCCCAAGTCCTAGTCTATATCCAGAAAAGTAAAATACACTTCACACCCTTTGTCATTCTTGCCACTTTCTCCAATCATTCTGCATTTTGCTCCTCTAATTCCCAACAAGATCACCCCCATATTTCAATGGTCCATTCATAAATCCTCAATACTTTCATCTTAGATGATTGCGTGATGTTCCCCCTCATCAAAAACTCAACTACCTCTCCTCTCTTTCTCCTGCTCCATTTTGCCTGTTGCACTGGTACCCTGTAACATTAAGCTAACAGCCCGACCCTCCATTAACTATATTTCTGCAGTGGCTATAATATCCCAATCCCATGTACTTATTCAAATCCAGTGTTCGACGATCTTATTTGTCCGGCCTCTTTTACTGAAATAAATGTCATTTAATCTTCCCTGGTATTGTGAGCAAATCTGCCCGCCAGAATGTTGGTTACCCTCCAGTCCAGGTGTCATTCGTCCCTCTTGTGCAGGTCATTGCTGCTGCAGATCCCTATAATCCAATAATCTGACTCCCTGCTCCAACTTTTCAGTTATGCATTCATCAGTCCCATCTTCTACTTCCTATCCTCAAAGAATTTCCTTCTTTTCCCCTGACTATCAAATATCCTGTCACTTCGCCTGACTGGCCTCATTCATCCCCACTGTGCCACAGATCCAGTCCTAGTAGCACAGACCTGGATGTTGCTTCCTGTTGAAACATCACTGCTTTTCCCCATGCAGCAGTTAAAATTACCCACGATTACAAACACATTGATTTCACATCCTTCCTCATTTAGCCTACATGTCTGGTGTCCTCATGCATGCTGACTATTGAGAGGCAGACAGTATAATCCCATCATAGTGATTGTCCATTTCTTATTCCCAAGTTTTAACCATAAAGTTCCATGAGTCGATCCCTCCAGGATATCCCAGCTCACCCATCTTACCCGTAAGGCTCCTTTCATGGAAGTAAATGCAGTTAACCCCATTGGCCCCTCGCGAGATTCCCCTCCTGTCTCTGTCCACTCACAGGGCTCGAAATTAGCGGTTGCCCGGGTGCCACTGATCACCCAAATTGCCGCCGGTCAACCTAATTGGCGAGTCATTTTGCCCGGCTTAGCAACATGGTTTAAACCGAAGATGGACACAAAAAACTAGAGCAACTCCGCGGGTCCGGCAGCATC
This sequence comes from Okamejei kenojei, assembly GCA_035221665.1. Taxonomy (NCBI): domain Eukaryota; kingdom Metazoa; phylum Chordata; class Chondrichthyes; order Rajiformes; family Rajidae; genus Okamejei; species Okamejei kenojei. Next base: position 11,115,888 of record CM069173.1, read on the forward strand.
TCTGGAGTTTTGTGTCGGCGACGGCTGTAATGTGTGGGAAAGATGCTAAGTGTTGCGTGATGGAGGGTCGGAGCGAATGACGGGCCCCGCACAGTGGCAGCGGCTCCATCTCCTCCTCCCCCCGCACCCCGCCCACCCTGATATGGGCCGCTGCTTGCGAATCAGCTAACAGCGCTTTCAAAACAAACCCTTGGAGGAGGGAGGTGTTGGTCAAGGCGGAAGTAGGGGGGAGGCTGGGGATAGAGTGCGGTGATTGGAGGAGGGAGATGTGCCAAAACACTCTTGGCAGACCTGCACCACAGCCAGGATCGGTCCCGGTCTCCAGCGCTGCAATCGTCGACGAACCGCCATTGGACTATCCCCGTCCCCACCCAAGAGCCCCCTCCCCCCTCACACCCGAGGGTGGCCAGTGATGTCAGGTGTCAGACGGACACGGCGCCCCCAGGCTCACAGCCAGCGCAGAGAAGCAGGCTAAACCCAGCTCAACTCTGCCTGTCCCGCCAGGTTAATTTACAGCTCTGCCTGGATTGAGACAGGGCTGTAGGCAGAACAGGCAGAGTTGAGCTGCATTTAGTGCTGGATTGAGCTGAAATTACCGTTCACAGGGCCTCCGAAGCCTCGCGCACGTGTGTGAGAGTTTGCATGCGCACACGGCCACTAAGATATTCTGTCCCCCAGTCCCCTCCATACTTTGATGGTGATTTCCATGCCTGACAGGGACGGCCAAGGCAGCGATGATGCCAGTGTTGTCCGAGGAGCGCTGACCTTCCTTCCCACCTCCTCTGCCCCTTCCTCTCTCTCTCTCTCTTGTACGCCCCCTCCACTCCCCATACCCTGAGACCCCTCTTCTCCATCCCGCACTGATCCCCATTCCTGCCTCTATTCAGTCCTCACTGACAACCCCTGTGCACCCCTCCTCATCTACTCCCCCCCCCCCCCCATCTATTCATCCTGCACTGATCTCCCTATCCACTTCGCATTGATTCTCGTGCCATTCCCCATCAATCCTACACTGGTCCCCCAATTCATCCTGAACGGACCCCTCTTCCCATCCATCCTGCACTGCTCCTCCCCTTCATTCTGTGCCCAATAAGATGAAAACAAAAACGAGACATTCCCTATCTCCAGTCTCATCCCGCAGGCAGCCTTGAACCCAGAGTCACAGGACGCAGGGGGAAACACAAGGAACTGCAGGTGCAGGAACCTTGAGCAAAAGACAAAGTGCCGGAAGAACTCAGTGGGTCAGGCAGCATCTATGGAGGGACATGGACAAGAGGCTTCAGTTCGGGATCCTTCTTCATATTTGGACTGGAAGCCTCTGGGGCAGTTCCTCTTGACCTGAAACGTCACCCTGTCCATCTCCCCCACAGAAACTATGTAGGAAGGAACTGCAAATGCTGGTTTACACCGAAGATAAATGAAAAAAAAAGCCATTCCTTCTCTCCAGAGACGCTGCCTGTCCAGCTGAGTTACTCCTGCTTTTGTGTCTACCCAGAAGATGATTAACACCTGACTTAGGAGAATACTTAATATCTGGTGGAGAGACAAAGTAAGCAATGTGGAATAGAACAAACCAGGAGCCCATTGACTTACAAATTCAATGGAGAAAATGGAGTTGGATTGGACACACCCACAGGAAACCTGCCACAAACATCACCTGGCAACCCTGAAATGGAACCCCCAAGGAAAAAGAAAAAGAGGTCTCCCCAGGAACAGCTGGAGAGGAGGTGTCCAGACAGAAATGTCTGAGAGTGGGCTCAACTGGGAGGATCTTGAAAGAACTACCAACAACCAAGTGAGGTGGAGGACATTTGTCAATGACCTATGTTCCCTAGAGGAGCAATGGGCTTAAGAAGAAGAAGCAGAAGAAGACAAGATGGTCTGCAGAGTTCCTGGCTGCAGCACATGGTGTTTTTGCTGATAGGGATGGATTATTTGAAATGTCCTCACGTCTCTATCGCTCCTTGTTCTGTGCTCCATTCTGCTGATTCCACATTCTATTGTTTTGTGGTGACCAAGTGTTGCTATGGGTGCGGGGTCGGGGGGGGGGGGGGGGGGGGGTGTGGGGGGGGGGGGTGACCACACTGTTGGAACGGAAATGTGAGATCAAAACCATTTCACAGCAGTATGGTCAGTGTACCGCCAACTCCTGCCTCTTGAAGTGTTGGATCAACCTCTCGCCCTGCAAGGTGGACGTTGTTTTGTTTGCACTTTCAATTGTCTGCCAGATTAAGTTTATTTACTTGACTCAAGACTGATTGGAGACAAGCATGTAGAGAGAACACAACCCATCAATCGGTCGCGGTATGGATGTAATTGAGGACCACACTAAATTCCTTCTTGTCATTGATCGGGTTCATTGTTCAGGTAGGCTACCTACTGTTAAATACAACACGAGGGATTTGTGGGTCTCGCAAAGAGCTGGAGTATCTCAGCGGGACAGGCAGCACCTCTGGAGAGAAGGAATAGGTGACGTTTCGGGTCATGACCCGTCTTCAGACTGGTTTGGGATAAGGGAAACGATAGCTTTAGGCGGTGGTGTGGAGAGATAAAGAACAATGAATGAAAGATGTGCAACAAAGTAATGATGATGAAGCAAACAGGCCATTGTTAGCTGCTTGAAAATGAGACTTGGGTGGGGGAGGGATAGAGAGAGAGGGAATGCCAGGGCTACCTTGAAGTGAGAGAAATCAATATTCATACCACTGTGCTGGAAGCTGCCCAAACAAAAAATGAAATGCTGTTCCTCCAATTTAATTGGTAGCTGGAGCTCTCTATCTTAGTATACATGTATCTTGACAATACATGCCACATCCGATTTCTAAATAGTTAACCGGGGAATTCTGCATTTGAAGATACAGAAGGTGTAGAAGTGTGAAAACGCACATCTCCAGATTCATGGACGGTTTCTTCCCAGCTGTTAACAGGCAACTGAATCATCCTCCCATAACCGGAGAGCAGTGCTGAACTACTATCTACCTCATTGGGGACCCTCGGACTATCTTTGATCGGACTTTACTGGCTTTACCTTGCACAAAACATTATTCCTTTATCATGTATCTATACACTGTCAAAGGTTCAAATGTAATCATGTATTGTCATTCCGCTGACTTGATAGCACCCTGCAAAAGCTTTTCACTGTATCTCAGTACATGTGACAATAAACTAAAGAAATATCTTAGAGATTGATGCAAAATCTGGAGTAGCTCAGCAGGTCAGGCAGCATCTCTGGAGGAAAGGAATAGGTGACATTTCGGGTCGAGACCCACCTTTAGACTGAGAGTCAGGGGAGAGGGAAACTCACGGTGTGAAAAGGTCCAGAATAAAGCAGAGCAGGCACAAATGACCAAGGAAAGGTGGAGCCCACAATGGTCCAGTAGAAGAGGTGATAAAAAAGGGATACGAACAGTGGGACTAGTAGGACGACCAGGGTCGGGGTGGGACAGAGAGAGAAGGAATGCAAGGGTTACTTAAAATTTGAGATTTCCATGTTCATACCACTGGGCTGTAAGCTGCCCAAGCAAAATATGAAGTGCTGCTCCTCCAATTTGCGTTGGCCGCACTCTGACAATGTGACCATAATATGGTTGAGTTGTTCATCAGGATGGAAAGTGACATTGTTAATTCGGAAATAAGGGTTCTGAACTTAAAGAAAGGTAACTTTGAGGGTATGAGATGTGAATTGGCCAAGATAGACTGGCAATTGATTCTTAAAGGGTTGACGGTGGATATGCAATGGAAGACATTTAAAGACTGCATGGATGAACTACAAAAAATGTTCATCCCAGTTTGGCAAAAGAATAAATCAGGGAAGGTAGTGCATCCGTGGATAACAAGGGAAATCAGGGATAGTATCAAAGCAAAGGATGATGCGTACAAAGTAGCCAGAAAAAGTAGCACACCAGAGGACTGCAAGAAATTCAGAGGCCAGCAGAGGAGGACAAAGGGCTTAATTAGGAAAAGAAAAATAGATTATGAACGAAAACTGGCAGGGAACATAAAAACTGACTGCAAAAGTTTTTATAGATATGTGAAGAGAAAGAGATTAGTTAAAACAAATGTAGGTCCCTTGCAGTCAGAAACAGGTGAGTTGATCAAGGATATGGCGGACCAATTGAATAACTACTTTGGTTCCGTCTTCACTAAGGAAGACATAAATAATCTGCCGGAAATAGCAGGGGAGAGTGGGTCAAAGGAGGAATTGAGTGAAATCCAGGTTACGAGAGAAAACAGGGAATTACAGACCAGTTAGTCTAACATAACAGGGAACATAAAAACTGACTGCAAAAGTTCTTATAGATATGTGAAGAGAAAAAGATTAGTTAAAACAAATGTAGGTTCCTTGCAGTCAGAAACAGGTGAATTGATCATGGGGAACAAGGACATGCAGACCAATTAAATAACTACTTTGATTCTGTCATCACTAAGGAAGACATAAATAATTTGCCGGAAATAGCAGGGTCCGGGGTCAAATGAGATGGAGGAACTGAGTGAAATCCAGGTTAGCCGGGATGTGCTGTTGGGTAAATTGAATGGATTAAAGGCCGATAAATCCCCAGGGCCAGATTGGCTGCATCCCAGAGTACTTAAGGAAGTAACCCCAGAAATAGTGGATTCATTAGTGATAATGTTTCAAAACTATTTAGATTCTGGAGTAGTTCCTGAAGATTGGAGGGTAGCTCCACTTTTTAAATGGGTAGCTCCACTTTTTAAAATGTAACCCCACTTTTTAAAAAGGGAGGGAGAGAGAAAATGGGGAATTACAGACCAGTTAGTCTAACATCGGTAGTGGGGAAAATGATTGAGTCAGTTATTAAAGATGGGATAGCAGCACATTTGAAAAGTTGTGAAATCATTGACAAAATCAGCATGGATTTATGAAAGGTAAATCATGTCTGACGAATCTTATAGAATTTTTCGAGGATATAACTAGTAGCGTGGATAACGGAGAACCAGTGGATGTGTTATATCTGGATTTTCAGAAGGCTTTCGACAAGGTCCCACATAAGAGATTAGTATGCAAACTTAAAGCACACGGTATAGGGGGTTCAGTATTGATGTGGATATAGAACTGGCTGGCAGACAGGAGGCTAAGAGTAGGAGTAAACAAGTCCTTTTCAGAATGGCAGGCAGTGACCAGTGGGGTACTGCAAGGCTCAGTGCTGGGACCCCAGCTATTTACAATATATTTTAATGATCTGGACAAGGGAATTGAATGCAATATCTCCAAGTTTGCGGATGACACGAAGTGGGGGGCAGTGTTAGCTGTGAGGAGGATGCTAGGAGGATGCAAGGTGACTTGGATAGGTTGGGTGAGTGGGCCAATGCATGGCAGATGCAGTACAATGTGGATAAATGTGTGGTTATCCACTTTGGTGGCAAAAACAGGAAAGTAATTATCTGAATGGTGGCCGATTAGGAAAAGGGGGGATGCAACGAGACCTGGGTGTCATGGTACACCAGTCATTGAAAGTAGGGATGCAGGTGCAGCAGGCAGTGAGGAAAGCGAATGGTATGTTGGCATTCAGAGCAAGAGGATTTTAGTATAGGAGCAGGGAGGTACTACTCCAGTGTACAGGGTCTTGGTGAGACCACACCTGGAGTATTATGTACAGTTTTGGTCTTCTAATCTGAGGAACAACATTCTTGCCATAGAGGGAGTACAGAGAAGTTTCACCAGACTGATTCCTGGAATGTCAGGACTTTCATATGAAGAAAGACTAGATAGACTTGTACTCGCTAGAATTTAGAAGATTGAGGGGAGATCTTATAGAAACGTACAAAATTCTTAAGGGGTTGGACAGGCTCGATACAGGAAGATTGTTCCAGATGTTGGGGAAGTCCAGAACAAGGGGTCTTAGTTTAAGGATAAGGGGGAAGTCTTTTAGGACCGATATGAGAAAAACATTTTTCACACAGAGAGTGATGAATCTGTGGAATTCTCTGCCTCAGAAGGTAGTTGAGGCCAGTTCATTGGCTATATTTAAGAGGGGGAGATGTGGCCCTTGTGGCTAAAGGGATCAGGGGGTATGGAGAGAAGGCAGGTACAGGATACTGAGTTGGATGATCAGCGATGATCATATTGAATGGCAGTGCAGGCTCAAACGGCCTAATGGACTACTCTTTCACCTATCTTTTTTTCTATCCTGCATTGCTCCCCCCATCCATCCTGCACAGATCCCCCCCAATCAACCCACTGTCATCGCCCGCGCTCTCCCCGCACAATTATACCTACTCCAACCAACACGCACTAATTCCCCTGCCTCAATCCATCCAATCCGCACCGATTGCCTTCTCAAGCCCCCACCCCACCATCATCTATCCATCCTGCACTGATTTACACACACCCCCTCCCGACCCTATTGTGCTGGAAATGTCTTCAGAGCTAACACTGACTATGTTTGATAATGGAATGCAATGAAATATGTTTTAATTCCCAATGTTATTATTTGTTTTAATCCATAAAGATGGATTAATTAAATTGTGGACACGTGAAACATTAAATCCGCAGTGTTCAATTGTCACCGCTAGCATTGACACGTTATTACAGAATTTATTTTAATGGCAAATCAATGCTCTTAAAATGGAGTATCAGTACTGTAGTTATTTAATGAGCAACATTCACAACTCTACGTTGGATTCATCCAGGCTTTACTTCATATACATCACAAATTTGGTCAGGAGATATTTCAGTTGAAATTAATGTTAATTCTGAAGTGGGAATGATGGAACGTTTGTCAACAATTTGAAAAAAAATTGTTGCTTACAATCTGGGTATCTTCATTGCTGTTCACAACACATACATCTAATCTGAGTGTCCGGTAATGTGGCGTCTTGACACCTTTAAATATATCACCAAATGAACATTTGCTTCATTTATGTCCTTTGGCCATCTCTTGTTAGTTAGTGTAATATTTAACCTGTCAGATGAGTATAGTCAGTTCCTCCTCCTCCTCTTCCTCCTCTTCCTCTACCTCTCCCAATTCTTCTCCCTCTTCTTCTCTTCCTCTCCCTCTCCCTCTTCCTCTCCCTCGTCTTCTCTTCCTCTAACTCATCTCCTCTTCCTCTCCCTCGTCTTCTCTTCCTCTCCCTCCCCCCTCCTCTGCTCCCCCCCTCCTCTGCTCCCCCCCTCCTCTGCTCCCCCCCCCTCCGCTCCCCCCGCTCCTCTGCTCCCCCCGCTCCTCTGCTCCCCCGCCTCCTCTGCTCCCCCCCTCCTCTGCTCCCCCCCTCCTCTGCTCCCCCCCCCTCTGCTCCCCCCCTCCTCTGCTCCCCCCCTCCTCTGCTCCCCCCCTCCTCTGCTCCCCCCTCCTCTGCTTCCCCCCCTCCTCTGCTCCCTCCCCTCCTCTGCCCCCCCCCCCTCCTCTGCCCCCCCCCCCTCCTCTGCTCCCCCCTCCTCTGCTCCCTCCCCCTCCTCTGCTCCCTCCCCCTCCTCTGCTCCCCTCTCCCCCCCCATCCCCTTCCCGCCCCTCCCTCTGGCAGGACTGTCATATGAGGAAAGATTGAAAAGACTAGGCTTGTATTCACTGGAGTTTAGAAGGATGAGGGGGGATCTTATAGAAACACTTAAAATTATAAAAGGACTGGAAAAGCTTGATGCAGGAAAAATGTTCCCAATGTTGGGTGAGTCCAGAACCAGGGGCCACAGTCTTAGAATAAAGGAGAGGTCATTTAAGACTGAAGTGAGAAAACACTTTTTTACCCAGAGAGTTGTGAATTTATGGAATTCCCTGCCACAGAGGGCAGTGGAAGCCAAATCACTGAATGGATTTAAGAGAGAATTGGATAGAGCTCTAGAGGCTAGTGGAGTCAAGGGATATGGGGAGAAGGCAGGCATGAGTTATTGATAGCGGACGATCAGCCATGATCATTTTGAATGGTGGTGCTGGCTCGAAGGGCCGAATGGCCTCCTTCTGCACCTATTTTCTATGTTTCTATGAGGGCAGGAACAAGGAGATAGGGGATCTGAATGTGTGGCTTGGGGCTGGTACTAGGAGCAAGGATTGATTTAGAATTATAGACAAATTGGGAGTATAAAGATGGAGTTAAAGAGGAAGTGAGTACAGGAAAAGTTACAAAACACTCCCAAATTAATGGGAAGGAAAGTTCGAGAAGGGATAAGAGAGTAAGGTCAGGGCTAATAGTGAGAGGGGAGGTGAATACCAAAGTTAAATTGTTGAATATGAATGCGCGAAGTTTAAGAAATAAAGTGGATGAGTTTGAGGTTCAATTAGAAATTGGCAAGTATGATGTTGTGGGAATTAGAGGCATAGCTGCTGGAGGTACAGGGCAGGGAACTAAATATTCATGGCTATATGTCCTATCGGAAAGACAGATAGGTGGGCAGAGGGGGTGGGGCAGGTCTGTTATTGAGGAATGAAATTCAGTCACTTGCGAGGGGTGACATATAATCAGGAGATGTAGAATCAGTATGGATATAACTGCGGAATTGTAAGGGTAAAAAGTCCCTAATGGGAGACTGGATATAGGGTGCAAGTTGAATCAAGGGTTAAAATTGGCATGTAGCAAAGGTAATGCTATGGTTGTTATGGGTGATTTCATGCAGGTAGACTGGGAAAATCAGGTTCGTACTGGACCCCAAGAAAGGGAGTTTGTGGAGTACCTCCGAGATGGATTCTTAGAGCAGCTTTTACTAGAGCCTACCTGGGAGAAGGCAATTCTGGATTTAGTGTTGTGTAATGAAATGGATTTGATTAGGGAACACAAGCTAAATGAGCGTTTAGGAGGTAGTGACCGTAATATGATAAGTTTTAATCTACAATTTGAGAGGGAGAACGGAAAATCGGAATTTGAGCAAAGGGAGCCATGAAGGCATGAGGGACGAGCTGCCCAAAGTTGACTGGAAAGAGACCCTAGAAGTGGAACACCGATGGCAGATATTTCTGGGAACAACTCAGAAGGATAAGTTCATTCCAGGGAGGAAGAAAGAATCTGAGGGGAATAGGAAGTGACTGGCTGACAAAGGAAGTCAAGGACAGTATAAATATAAAAGAGAAGTACAATGTAGCAAAGATGAGCGGGAAGCCAGGGAGAAAAGATGAGGTATGAAGGTAAGCTAGCCAGGAATATAAAGGAAGGTAGTAAATGCTTCTTTAGGTATGTGAGGAGGAAAGAATTAGTTAAGACAACTGTGGGTCCCTTGCAGACAGAAACGGGTGAATTCATACTGGAGAACAGGGAAATGGCAGATGAGTTGAACATTGTTTATGTCTTCCTTAGTGAAGTTGCAATCTCCCAGATGCACTGGTGGCCAGCGGACCTAGGGTGATGGATGAAACTAGTGAAATTCACATTTGGCAGGAAATGGTGTTGCGTAGACTGATGGGACTGAAGGCTGATAAATCCTCAGGGCCTGATGGTCTGCATTCCTTGGTACTTAAGTAAGTGGCTCTGGAAACCGTGGACGCATTGGTGATCATTTTCAAATGTTCTATAGATTCAAGATCAGTTCCTGTGGATTGGAGGGTAGCTAATTTTATCCCACTTTTTAAGAAAGGCAGGAGAGAGAAAACAGGGAATTATAGACCAGTTAGCCTGACATCGATGGTGGGGAAGAAGCTGGAGTCAATTATAAATTATGACAAAGAAGCATATTTGGAAAGCAGTAACAGGATCTGTCTGAATCAGCATAGATTAACAAAGAGCAAATCATGCTTGACTAATCTTCTCGAAATTTTTGAGGATGTAACTAGGAAAATGGACGGGGGGGAGACAGTGGATGTAGTGTACCTGGACTTTCAGAAAGCTTTTGATAAGGTCCCACATAGGAGACTAGTGGGACAAATTAGAGCACATGGTATTGGGGGTAGGGTACAGACATGGATAGAAAATTGGTTGGCAGACAGGAAACAAAAAGTGGGGATTAACGCACCCCTTTCAGAATGGTAGGCAGTGACTTGTGGGATATCGCAAGGCTTGGTACTGGGACCCCAGCTATTTACAATATTCATTTTACTTACAATATATTATATTTTACAATACATATTTACAATATAATGATATGGACGAGGGAATTGAATGCAACATCTCCAGGTTTGCGGATGAACCGAAGCTGAGGGGCAGTGTTAGGTGTGAGGAGAATGCTAGGGGGCTGCAAAGTGACTTGGATAGGTTGGGTGAGTGGGCAAATGCAGATGCAGTATAATGTGGACAAATGTGGGGTTATCTACTTTGGTGGAAAAAACAGGAAAGTAGACTATTATTTGAATGGTGGCCGATTAGGAAAAGAGGAGATGCAAGGAGATCTGGGTGTCATGGTACACCAGTCATTGAAAGTAGGCATGCAGGTACAGCAGGCAGTGAGAAAAGCAAATTGTATGTTGGCATTCATAGCAAGAGGATTTGAGTATAGGAGCAAGGAGGTATTACTGCAGTTGTACAGGGTCTTGGTGAGACCACACCTGGAGTATTGCATATAGTTTTGGTCTCCTAATCTGTGGAAAGACATTCTTGCCATAGAGGTGTCAGAGAAGGTTCACCAGACTGATTCATGGGATGTCAGGACTTTCATACGAAGAAAGACTGGATAGACTTGTACATGCTAGAATTTAGAAGATTGAGGGGGGATCTTATTCCCCTTACAAATTCTTAAGGTGTTGGACAGGCTAGATGCAGGAAGATTGTTCCTGATGTTGGGGAAGTCTAGAACAAGGGGTAACAGTTTAAGGATAAGGGGGAAGTCTTGTAGGACTGAGATGAGAAAAACATTTTTCACACAGAGTGGTGAATCCCTGGAATTCTCTGCCACATAAGGTAGTTGAGGCCAGTTCATTGGCTATATTGAAGAGGGAGTTAGATGTGGCCCTTGTAGGTAAGGGGATCTGGAGATATGGAGAGAAGGCAGGTACAGGATACTGATTTGAATGATCAGCCATGATCATATTGAATTGCGGTGCAGGTTCGTAGGGCCGAATGGCTTACTCCTGCACCAATTTTCTATGTTTCTATGTTAGGTCAATTCGTTCTTCCCACGTACTATTAAAGCATGGAATAATCTCCACCAAACCACGGTTGCCCAGCCAGATGCAACTAAATTTAAAGTGGCACTTTCTTCCCAGTAACCTTCTCTGACTAAACCCCTCCCTTCACCACCTCCAGTTTAAATTCCAGTTGGAATATTTTGGAGGACCAAGTAACCTAGATCGCATGTGATCCAAGGAGAGATAGTTGAATGGATAGCAAATTGGCTCATTGGAAGGAAGAAGAGGGTAATGGTGGAAGGTTGCCTATGGCGAGTGATGTGCCTCAAAATATAGTGCTGGGCCCGTTATTGTCTGTCATCGACGTCAAGGATTTGGATGAGAACATACAGGGCAAGATTAGCAAGTTTGCTGATGATACAAAAGTTAGTGGTTTTGCAGATAGTGAAGATGGTTGTGAATGATTGCAACAGGATCTTGATCGATTGGCCAGGAATGGTGGATGGAATTTAATACAGAGAATTGTGAGGTGTTGCATTTTGGGAAGTCGAACAAAGGCAGGACCTACACAGTAAATGGTTAGGGTTAGGGTTAGGGTTAGGCTTCTGGGTGGTGTTGTAGAGCTGAGGGTTCTAGGAGTACAGGTGCATGATTCCTTGAAGGTTGAGTGGCATGTAGATGAGGTGGTCAAAAAGGCTTTTTGCACTTTGGTCTTCATCAGTCAGAGTATTGTCAAAGTAGTCAAAGTCAAAGTAAACTTTATTGTCAATTCAAATAATGCAACAGTAGTTACACAGAGGATCGAAATTGTGTTTCTCCATACTCAATGTGCAAGTGATATTTATTTATAACACAGCCAATCTACCATTTAAAAATACCATTTTAAAAATAGACATTATATAGTGTGCCAGAGTCTAGTAACATTTTGAGGTATGTTATTAAAGTGCAATAATAAAAGGTACAATATAGAAAAGTGCAAATAGCATACTGCAGACACTGAGTTAAAGTTATTTGACAGTCAGTTGATCTTTGTTTGTGTAATGTTCATGGAATTTTCTTGAGTGAGTTGAGTAGTCTGATGGCCTGAGGGGAAAAAGCTGTTTTTGAATCTGGTGGTTTTGCACCACATGCTGCGGTAGCGCTTGCCGGATGGAAGGGGGGTGAACAATTTGTGTGCTGGATTGGTGGTGTCTTTGATGATATTGGTTGTTCTCTTGCGACAGCGAGATGGGTATAAGTCCTGGATTGCTGGTTGGGGTGATCTGGTGATCTTCTCCGCTGTCCTCACCACTCTCTGTAGGGCCTTCTGGTCAGCAGCAGAGCAACTGCCATACCAGACTGAGAGACTGCTGGTAAAAATGCTCTCAATGGCACCCCTGTAAAAGGTGGTGAGGGCAGAAGGGGGGAGGTCGGCTCTTCTCAACCGTCGAAGGAAGTGGAGGCGTTGTTGTGCTTTCTTGACTAGGGAAATGGTGTTGGTAGACCATGTCTGATCATCTGTGATGTGCACTCCCAGGAACTTGGTGCTTTTCACAGACTCCACTGCACTGCCATTGATGGTGAGTGGGTTGTGTACTGTCTGTTTCTTCCTGAAGTCCGCAGTTATTTATTTTGTTTTATTGACATTGAGTTGAAGGTTATTAATGTCACACCAGTTGATGAGTTGTTCAACCTCCTCTCTGTAGGCTGAATCGTTATCGTGGCTGATGAGGCCCACCACTGTAGTGTAATCTGCGAACTTGATCATGTGGTTCGAATTGTTTGGCACAACAGTCATGTGTCATCAGCGTGAACAACAGAGGGCTCAGCACTCTGTGGGACCCTGGTGTTCATGATGGTGGTCTCTAATGAGTTTTTGCCAACTCTTATTGAGTATAGAAGTTAGGAGGTCATATTGCAGTCGTATAAGACGTTGGTGAGACTGCGATAAGAATATTGTGTTCAGTTCTGGGCACCACTTTATTGGAAAGATATTGTCAAGCTTGAAAGGGTTCAGAATCTCATTTTACTCTCATTGTACATGTGTATAGTGACAATAAAAAGGCATTCATTCATTCAGAAAAGATTTACAAGGATGTTGCCCGGGCTAGAGGGTGTGAGTGGGCTGGGCCTCTATTCCATGGATCGCAGGAGGATGAGAGGAAATCTTATAGCGCTATACAAAATCATGAGAGGAATAGATTGGGTAGATGCACAGAGTCTTTTGCCCAGAGTAGGGGAATTGAGGACCAGAGGACATTGGTTCAAGGTGATGGGGAAGATATTTAATAGGAATCCAAGTGGTAATTTTTTTCACAGAGGGTGGTGGGTGTATGGAGCAAGCTGCCAGAGGAGGTAGTTGAGGCTGGGACTATCCCATCATTTAAGAAACAGTTAGACAGGTACATGGATCGGACAGCTTTGGAGGGATTTGGACCAAGCGTAGGCAAGTGGGACTAGTGTAGCTGGGATATTTTTGGCCGGTGTCGGCGAGTTGGACCAAAGGGCCTGTTTCCACAATGTATCATTATGTGAACACAAACTTTTTTTTAAAAAGCGACGCAAACAATTGGGCAGCAAGCAGCCACCAGACAACCAAAATCCATTTTGTGAACGCAAACTTAAAAAAAAAGGTAAACAATTTGGCAGCAGCCACATCAAGGGGACTCACCGTGGAGTAGACATCAGTTCAGTGTTATTCACAGCTCAGAGCCGTGACCCCCTTGCTTCCTGGGTCTGGCAGAGACTGAGTGAGGCACGACACTTCCTGCTTTTATAGTCCCTCCCCCCTGCCGTCAGTGGGGGCAGCAGAGAGAACAGAGAGAATGGGGAATTTAAAAAAAACATTAATATCTCTCTCATTTTTCATCGATGGGAAAAATCCTCTGGTCCAGTAAGGTAGAGGGAGGCTCTGAGCGAGGTGACCAAAAATGACTACCTGCCATTGATCCAATGTCATCCATGCTAGGGTATTTTTCCAGTCAACTTTGGCTGAATGTGGCAACTTTTGTACTTGTATATCCTTTCCAGTGAAGTAAAGCATGCAATACACCGCCTACACTGCACTGTCCACCTGACTCACAATTTTCAGGGAGCTGAACACAGATCTCTGTGTTCTGCAACACGAGTCAAGGTCCTACCATTTATGTGCAAGTCCTGTCCATTTTCTTCATAAAACAAAATACAACACCTCTTATTTGCCATCTGCCCTTCCTAGGGGAGGAGAGTGTTGGTTGAAGTCATTTAAACACATAGAATCGCTGTTCATGCCGCTTCACAAGCTAAACATCAGGTGCTGTTCCTCCAATGTCCAGACAGAAGGGTATATTGTTGCTGGCCCTGATTTGTCCTGCTCTTTTCTTGCCTCCAACTTCCCAAGCCCTTCCCACTCCCTCCTCAATTTCCCCATTCCCACTCCCAAATTTCAGGCTGAAGAAGGGTCCCGAACAAAAACGCCTTTTCTGCTGAGATGCTGGTTAAGATCAAGTGTAGTATCTGTTCTTATCAGTTCTGAGTGAAAGAGACTATCTGTTCTTATTAGAACAGTTCTGGCGGTCCCTTGGGGACAAGGGCCGTGGATTGCGGAGCAAAATCGTTGAGGAGTCGGTCGGCTGCAGGCTTAGAGGTGGATCCATGCTGGTTGGGAAACCAACCTAACACCTTGTTCAGCCACAATGTCAGCAGGAGCGGGAGTTCAGGGTATTCGGAATACCCTGCGAATAAGTGTCGAGGACCTCAGCATGGTGACCCCCTTCTCACGAGACCTGTTCATGAAGAAGGTCTTGCTAGAGGCCAGCAAATTTGAGGCCAAGGACATCTACTGCATCCAGGATTTCCCGGGTAACGGATATTTTGACGTTACCTTCAAATATCCGACGGGATGGCAGAAGACTTCCGGGAGAGGGGAAATGAAGCTCCACTGTCGTTGCTGAAAGTGCAGCCGCTCTTCACCCTCCCCACCCAGAAGGAAAGGTTCATCACGGTGCACATGTTGAACCCACATGTGCCCGTAGTGGATGTCCTCGCCTTCCTTGCTTGCTACGGCGAGGGAACAGGAAACTGTGTGGACGTGAAGGACCTGCACGCGATTTGGACGAGCAAGCGGCAAGTCAGGGTAAAGCTGAGGGTGGACAAGGACGGAGAAATCGTCCACCCCCCCCTCAGTTTTCGCGATTGGAGGAAACAAAGGATACTTGAGCTATGTAGGGCAACCTAGGCTGTGCAGGAAATGCGACAAGCCTGGGCATGTGATGGCCCAATGCACTGCAGTTGTCCGCAAAAACTGCAAGACGGAGGGCCATGAGACAAAGGTCTGTCAGGCCAGCAAGAACTGCAACCTGTGCGGGGAGGCAGGCCACCTTTACAGGGCTTGCCGGAGGAGGAGGATGAGGCGATCGGGAAGTCCCAACGAGGAAGGTAGAGGAAGAAAACGGGGGAGGAAAAGAGAGAGGCCACGACGGTCACATCCCAGCCCCAAGAGACCGAGAGCAGAGAAGTGGCCAAGGGGCTCCAGCTCCAGGACATCGGGAGCAGTGCAGCGGTCAAGGGGCTCCAGCCCCAGGACATTGGGAGCAGTGCAGCGGTCGAGGGGCTCCAGCCCCTGGAGACAGAGATAATCACAGCGGCCAGTGGGCCCCAGCTCCGGGCGACCGGGAGCAGCGCAACGGCCAATGGGCCCCAGCTCTGGGCGACTGGGAGCATTGCAGCGGCCGATGGGCCCCAGCTCCAGGTGACCGGGAGCAGCTCAGAGGCCATTGGCCCCCAGCTACAGGAGACAGAGGAAGCGGCGTGCCCAAAAGGGAGTGAAACGAGAAGGTCCCCCCCGCAACGACACCTTTGGTTACGCCACCTGAAACCCACCTCACCGCTGGATTCCTGAGCCCAGGAAAGCTTAGGCAATTCACCGAAGCGGTGGCAATGAGGGGACACGGAAATGGTCAGTGTCTCTAAAGACAATGGAGCTCAAACTGGCATCTTTAAACGTGCGCAGTATAAAGAGCACTGCGCGATGTGTTAATGCCTTACAGTACCTGGCCAATGTGACTTTTCAGAAAAGGCAGATGTGACTTTTCTTCAGGAGTGCGGGCTGCCATACCTCCACTGCCATCAGAGGTGGTCGCGAAGGTGGCCCCACGGACTGTCGGTGTGGTCGGGGGGAAATGACTGTCATGCTTCCGGCCTGGGGATTTTGCTGCAGGGAGGGAACTTCACCATCACTGAGGTCAGGGGAGTGGTTGGAGGGCGTCTCCTCGTAGTGGATGTTATGTACCGTGGCTCTCGCTCCGGCTGATAAATATGTATGCCTCACCCACGCAGAGCGAGCGGCTGGCCGTTCTCCAGCAGCTCCCAGTGCTGCTGGCCACGTCTCGGCAGCTCGTTCTGGCCGGTGACTTCAACTGCATCATTGATGCAGCTGGAGGATCCGGCAGTGCCGACAGCAGACTGGACAGCATGTCCAAGTTCCTGATGGAGATGGTAAAAGACGCAAAGCTGCGCGATGCCTTCAGTGCAGGTCCCAGCCGCAGTTCACCTGGTCGAGATCGGACAGTTTAGCTCGATCGCGGATAGACTTAATCTTCACGACGAAGGCCGTCACGGTGAGACACTGACCTCACGCCAGTGTTCTTCTCCGACCACTGCCTCCTTCAGGCTTCCTGTCACCTACAGGAGGACCAGAAGGCAGGCAGAGGGACGTGGAAGTTAAACGTGAAGCTGTTGACCCCAGAGAACGTTGAGGAGCTAAAGAGGGACTACGCATTTTGGAGAACGGTGAGGCCCCTATTTGACTGCCCGACACTCTGGTGGGAAGCAACCAAGGAGAACATTAAGAGGTTCTTCATAATTAAAGGGGTTCAGAGAGCAAGACAGAGTCAGAGGGAATTGTGCCAACTCCAGACAGATTTGCAACAACTGCTGCTTCTGCACTCGAGCGGGGTGGATTTGAGGGAGGAACTTAGAGAGTTGAAGGACCGGCAAGCTCGGCTCTTTACCTCTGAATCCTCCAAGACCATCTTCCGATCCAGGGTCCGCCATGTGGAGCAGGATGAGATGTGCTCACGTTTATTCTTCCATAAGGTTCACAGGGGGAGCTCTGTGATGAACAGCCTTAGGGAGGAGGACGGCACGGTAGCATCCTCACAGAGAGACATGCTGAGGATCTGCAAATCCTTTTACACAGATTTAGATTTAGAAATCCTTTTACACAGAAAAGACCACAGACAGTACCTCCTCCCAGAACTTCCTGTCCTCGATCACGGAGGTCTTGGAGGGCAGCAAGCGGGAGAGTCTGGACCAACCACTGACCCTAGAGGAGCTGACTGGCTCCATCCGTTCCTTTGACTCGAATAAAACTCCCGGAAGCAATGGCTTACCAGCCGTATTCGGCTCTGTGGGGCTGGATGGGCCCGGACCTGCTATAAGTGTACAACGACATGCTTCTAGCTGGTAGCATGTCAGACTCCATGAGGAAGGGCAACATCACCCTAATCTACAAGCAGAAGGGGGAGATGAAGGACATAAAGAATTGGAGACCCATAACACTCTTGAATGTAGACTACAAGATCCTGTCTAAGGCCATCGCCAACTGGGTCAAGTCTGCTCTGGGACAGGTGATCCACCCGGACCGAACCTGTGCTGTACCTGGCAGGAAAATCTCAGACAGCCTAGCGCTGCTGAGAGATACCATCGTCTATGTACAGGACAGACGGGTGGATGCCTGCCTAGTCAGCTTGGACCAGGAGAAGGCCTTTGACAGGATTTCTCACACGTACATGAGGGACGTGCTCTCCAAAATGGGTTTTGGGGAGGGGATCAGGAATTGGATCAAAGTGCTCTACACCAAAATCCAAAGTGCTCTACACCAACATCCGTAGTGCTGTCCAAATCAATGGGTGGGAATCAGACAATTTCCTGGTAAGGTCTGGAGCCGGGCAGGGTTGCCCTCTCTCTCCTGTCTGCTGTATTGAACCCTTTACCGAATCCATCAGGAAGAATGCGAGCATTAGAGGAGTGACATTGCCAGGCAGTGGGGGCATTCAAGTAAAGACCTCCCCATACATGGACAATGTCGCTGTCTTCTGGTCGGATCCAGGGTCGGTCCGCAGACTGATTAGTATCTGCGACCAGTTTGAGTCAGCCATGGTGAACCGCAGGAAGAGCAAGGCCATGCTCTTTGGCAACTGGCCCGACAGATCTTCCGTCCCCTTCACCATCAAGTCTGACTTCTTGAAGGTGCTGGGGATCTGGTTTGGGGGGCTGAGGCATGTAACAAAAATTGGCTGGAGCGGATAGCCAGGGTGGGGAGGAAGCTGGAGCTGTGGAGGCAACGCTCCCTCTCCATAACGGGAAAGAATTTGATCATCAGGTGTGAGTGCTCTCGAGGCTGCTGTACTTGGCACAAGTGTGGCCTGTCCCTACCTCCTACACCACAGGGAACACCTGGGCCATCTTCCAGTTCATCTGGGGGTCGAGGATGGCCCGGGTGCGACGGGCCACAATATACAAGTCAGCAGACAACGGGGGTAGAAGCGTGCTCAAGGTCGCCCTCATTCTGATGGCCACATTCGTGTGTGGCTGCATCAGGCGGAGTGTAGAGCCGAGGCACGTGGGCACCAAGTGTCACTACCTGCTGAGGTTCTACCTGACATCGGATAATGTGCCAGTCAGCTGGACATTGCAGCCCCATCTGTCGTCTGTGGAAGGGTTCTTCCGGTCCAACATCTTTGACCACATGTCCATTGGGCAGTGGTCAGCACAGAATGTCCTGCAGGCACTTCAGGGAAAGGACTCGATGGACCCGGTGGCGTGGTTCCCTGAGCTGACTGTCCAGCTTGTCTGGCACAATGCCTTATCGCCAGAACTCACTAACAAGCACCAAGACCTGGCTTGTCTGGCGGTGAGGGGAGCCCTCCCAGTCAGATCCTTCCTGCACTGTTGGAACATCACTGCCAGCGCATGCTGCCCTCGGGACGGCTGATATGGAGAGGAGATGGTTGCCCACCTCTTTACAGAGTGTGGTTTTGCTAAACGAGTCTGGAGAAAAATGCAAGGGTCCCTGGTACGCTTTATCCCGAACAGCTCTGTCACAGAGGACTCGGTGATTTACGGACTGTTCCCACGGACACATTTAGAGGCTGACATCGAGTGCTGCTTGAGGGTCACCAACTCGCTAAAAGACGCCCTTTGGTCTGCCTGAGCATTGTTCACCACCCAGCAGAGCGAGATGTCCGTCAGGGAATGTTGCAGACTGGCCCGCTGCAGACTGCAGGAGTACGTGCTGAGGGACGCACTGAAGCTCGGTGCAGCCAACGCCAAGGCTCGGTGGGGGAGGGCCACAGTCTAAGGTCCTTTTTCTCCCCCCCCCCCCCCCCCCCCATGGTGGAGACGCCCCTCAAAATAAGGGAAGGTATCCCAGCCAATGTGCCGCCTGAGTGGCACGAGTGGGGGACTGATTTGTGGAAATTTGGAGAAAAGAAATGTCTAAACTGTATTCATCAATTTGTACAGCCTCCGAAAATGTTGGATGGATTTTCCGCAAGGTTCATGTATTGTATATATTTATCATTTGAATAAAGTATATTTTGAAATAAAAAAATAAAAATTAAAAAAAAAAGCTTGTGTATAATTGCCGATATGACGGAGCCGCTGAAGCGGTTCCTCAAGCCGTCCCCGCCGCTCAAACCAAGTGTCTCAAGAAGAAGAAGGCGCCCGCCCAGAGCAAGTCTCAACATGGGCGACCAGATCGCCAAGCTTGTGGCGGATTGCCGCGATTGCAGAGGGTTGTCTATATTTGCGATAAAGAAGAGTCTGGCCGCCAATGGCGTCGATGTGGACAAGTACCGCCATCTGATCAAGATCTGCATCAAGAAGAGATTAGCAAATGGTTTACTGGTCCAGAACAAGGGCTCCTTCAAGATCGGCAAGGGAGAAGCTGCCGTGAAATCAGTGAAGAAAGTGAAGGTTTCAGCAACCAAGGCATCTAAGAGCAAGAAAATGACGACCAAGAAAACCCCGATCAAGAAATCACTTGAAAAAAAATCTACCACCAAGAAACCAGCGGTCAAGAAAGTTGGGGCCAAGAAACCAGCGGTCAAGAAAGCTTCCATTAAGAAAGTTGGGGCCAAGAAATCGGCGGCAAAGAAAGCATTGCCCAAGAAGGCGGCGCTGAAAAGGCAGCAAAGAATCTGGTAAAACGCCAGGTGAAGGCGAAAACCAAGAAGGCAGCGACCAAAAAGTGAAATAAAAAGCGCTGTCTGTAAAGACCAGAACCTAACGGCTCTTTTAAGAGCCACCCACATCTATCAGGAAAGAGCTGATCCAAACTTAAGCGATCCCAGGACTAGGCTCAGTGCGAGGCGGAAATCATTTCAATTAACCCGGGATTCATCCTCCTAACTCGCTGTCGCTCTTCCCAACCCCCTCTCTCTGTATATGATTAGGGATGCGGTCACCGACACTGAGCACGCCAAACATAACTGTTGTGGATGTGAAGATACGCTCTGAAGATGGTCACAAAAAGCTAAACTCGGCAGGACAGGCAGCTTCTCTGAAGAGATGGAATGGGTGACGTTTCGGGTCGAGACCCTTCTTCAGACGCTCTTGTAAGGCTCTTCTAAGAGCCAACCACAGAGAGAGCAGTGACCCGGGATGAAAGTGGATGCAGATTGCGATGTGCTTTAATAAAACCTTTAGTTCGACCACTGAACACATAAGTGTTTAGCATAATTCCCGCGTTCATTAGAGATGCAAAGAATATCGGCAGCAGACAGTAAAAGTTCAAGGCGATGTCCGTTTCCCTTTGACCTATATACCACATGATTAATGCAGCAACAGGAGTCGACTCGAAACCGTTCCCTCTGCAACGGGATCCGGTCTGTCTTCTTATCGAGTCCACATCACAAGATTAGAAATTGTTCAGCCAGAGCAGACCACATTTCTCGGCATCTGCATACGATAGCGTCTTGCGTCTGTGAATCCGCGCCGCCCATTCGGACTCAGTGATTCAAAACAGAAGTTAAAAGTGGATTTGATATTGAGTTGACAGAAACTGAATATTATTATAAATTAATAACCCGCAACCAATGACACTGCAGCATGTGCTCGCTGGTTGGCTCCGCTTCCCCACCCCACACGCCGGTCACAAATCTCTGTATTTATCATTTCTCCCCCCGCCCCCTCCCCATTGCCGGCCTCAGACCAACTGAAACCAAAGATTGACTGAAACTGCCGCCTGGTGCTAACCATAGTATATTTGATGTTGCCAGTCCGGTTTAGTTTATCTTTTTGTGTCTATCTTCGGCTCTTTGAAGAGCCTTTGTTTGGTGTTGGAATAAAAATGGTGTTTCAGCCCCCGAACAGAGTATGGACCTGGCGTTTCAGAGCAAACACCACACCCATGGCTGCCTTGCGCTTGGCTTGCTCACTGTCGTTGACCGCATCCCTAATCATATACATAGAGAGGGGGTGGGAAGAGAGGGACAGCGAGTTAGGAGGATGAATCCCGGGTTAATTGAAATGATTTCCGGCTCGCACTGAAATCGCATAAAGATGTAAAGCGCGAGAAAGAGAAAAAGAAAAAAAAAAGAAAATATAAAGAAAATAAAATAAAAGATATGGTCTGATTTGCCTGCTAGGACGAATCTCATGTCTTCAAGGTGTAACATTTCAGACGTATTTGAAATCCACACTTTTAGCTTTGGTGTGGGTGCTTTTTTCCAGAATTTAAGTATAGGTTTTTATGCTGTTATTAAGCCATAGTTAAGGAAACTCTTTTGGAACGAAATCAGCTCAAAGCCGACTTCCATTGTTCAAAAAATAATCAGTTCTGCGTTGGGTTTCAGTTTTATTTTAAATAATTTTGTAAACATTTCAAAAATTTAATTCCAAAATTTTTGGATTTTTATGCAAAAACAAAGGAATGTGTTATGATTGACTCTTCTTTATCACAAATAAAGATAACCCGCTGCGATCGCGGCAATGCTCCACAAGCTTGTCGATCTGGTCGTCCATCTTGAAACCGGTTGCCTTGATCAGGGCGGGCGCCTTCTTCCTCTTGGGACCCTTAGTTTGAGCGGCGGGGACGGCTTGAGGAGCCTCCTCAGCGGCTGCGATCTCGGTCATATCAACGACAATGCATAAACTCTCTCTGATGCTCAGGACGCGTCGCACACCCGGCCGCTTCCCTCTTCTCACCTACACCCATCAGGCAAGAAAGGTACAGAAATGTGAAAGCGCACACCTCCAATTAAGAGGCAGTTTCTTCCCAGCTGTGAGCAGGCAACTGAACAATCCTACCACAACCAGAGAGCAGTGCTGAACGCTACCTCATTGAGGAGACTCGAATTAGTTTTTGATCAGGACTTTATCTTTACCACATAAACGTTATGACGTTATTCCATTACTCATGTATGTTACACTGTGGGATGGCTCGATTGTTATCGTGTATAGTCTGCTCTGCCCGACTGGTTAGCGCGCAACAAAAGCTTTTCACTGTACCTCGTTACACGTGACAATAAACTAAGACAAACGTAAACACCCAGCACTTTGTGTCCTTTTCTTTCTAAACCAGCATTTGCTGTTCCCCTTGTGTAAAGAAGGAGCTGCAGATGCTGGTTTAAAACACAATAAACACAATAAATGCTGGAGTAAATCCAGTCGGGTCGGGCAGCATCACTGGAGAGGAGTAGGTGACCTGAAAAACGTCCCCTATTCCTTTCTCCAGAGATGCTGCCTGACCCCCTGATTACTCCACATTTTGTGTCTATCTGGGAGTTCGTTGTTTCTACAGTAACATTTCAGCATGGTTTCTCTTGCCCTCAAGAGATAAGCTGGCATTTCAGGGACCATTGTGTTTTGAGATCTTTTGCACAGCGGTTAAAAGTATCGTGCTCACTCACTTGAAGCTTAGACTGTTAATGTGGAGACAAGCATTTGAATCCCATATCTGCAGCTGGGAGTTTAAATACAAGCGATCAATTAAATGGGAAAAAAGATGTAAGCATAGTAATGGTGCTCATTAATCCACGATACTGTTTGTTTAATAATCCATCTGGCTCACTAATGTGCGCTCTGGAAGGGAAATCTGTTAGTTCTTACCGTTTGACCTGGGGAAATAAGGGTCAAATGCCAACCTGACCTGTTGATGGTTATAAACTCAAGTAAATAAATACATTTTGTAAATAAATGCATATTAGTTTAAAACACACTCAAATAACCCTGGCACCACCTCTCCTCCTCATCGCGCTAGCCTCCGCGGCTCCTATCACACACCAAGTCACAATGACATTCTACATCTCTCTCCTGATCCTGGTCTGCGAGGCTCGCTAATCACTCGATCTGTCATCAACGTACATGCACTATCGACTGCCACAAGCCGAGTAGGCTAGCGCGGCCACTACGCACGACAAGCTTTAAATACATGCTACTTGCGCGGATAGTGACAAGGGTAGTAGAAGCATGAGACGACACTCGCGAGACTCGATCTAGCTCCCGGAACTGCGTGGCCTCCAACCTCCGCGAGCGTGTTTCATGCTTCTATCGAGAAAGATCATCCTGCAATTCCAATCTACATATGCGTACACCGAGCGAGACACTAATAGCTGACACTCGCCTTAGGCCACCAACACTACTGAGACTGGACACGACTATTATGTACGTCTCAAGAGTACATTAACGACTAGAACTAGCCACCGAATTGAAGATAAGAGGTCAGTGCTCTCCATTTAGCCCACACTGTATACACGCGCATACCCTGAGCTACATCCAAAGGGTATCTGAACTGTAGGAACTCATTTAGGCCAAAAAGGCTAATAGCCCTTTCCCACGGTACAGTTAATCATGTCCAGTTATCGCGAGAGCTCTAAGCTCGCACGCTACTCTTTTGACAGAACATCCTCCGATACATTCACAATACACACTCCTTCGACAGCGAGTTAACTCTGTCCCTACGAGCGAGGTACTCTGAGAGCGCGTTGTAAGCGGGTATCGTGATGCGGCACATGTCCGCCGATAGCGCGAGCTATACACTACTTTAGCTGAGAGACATCGATTATCTACGCTGGATGAGCGACGTTCAAGCGGCTGCAGCGCTGCTCCGCAGAGCGCTAACCGGCTAGGGGGTCCTCTGGTCCACCGTAATCCTCGCAGATGGGACTCTATGTCCAGTTCTAAAGTATCGCTACAGATACTATATACACACACGCGTGCTTACAATAACATCACGAGCGTGCGATAACTGAGCGGCGACAGGACCATTATAGGGTCTTCAACCAGCGTAGCATTCCGAGTTCAGCTAGGAGACTTATACTCACAGCAAGGATCGACTATTCGATCGGGGGGCGAAGCTTGTTAGACAAGGACATAGGTGAAGTCGAGTGCACATGTGGTGCGACGGTCTTGACACGTCAGACAGGGGTTCTTCCTGGCGAAGGGGATTTAGGTAGCTGTTCAGATGTAATAGTTATGTTTGTGAACTAGGAGCCTATTAGTGCCAGTGTATGATGGGGTAGAGAGGTAGAAGAGCGAGTATACTCTTGAGTTGTTGGAGGTCGGTGTGAGCTTTACTATCTGTTTATCTTGAGGGAGATTGATGCAAGAGAACATGTGACTATCATTAGGTTCTCGTGTCGTGGATTTCAGGGGATGGAGCTTGTATCGAGTGTCTCGATTCTTCGGTGAGGTGAGACAGACGGACAACGAGTGACAGAGTTGTGGCAGACGTTATAGGTTGAAGAATTACTCACAGAGAGTATATGCACGTTGATCAATAAGGACGCAATCGATTCTGACAGAGATGATCTGTACTGGGCGCATTATGAATGAGCGGGACGACTGTAGTCAGCAGTGTGGCTGTGACGTGTACACTCATATACGGTCAGTGTGAGACAGAAGTGGTAGACACGACGAGCGTTGCACGCTAGTGCGCTGCTTTGCAGTATGGTGTGAGAATGGCGGTTGTGACACACGACAGTGTAGACAAACAATGTTTAACATGACTGCAACACACGACACAATAGCGGGGTAATACGCTGGGATTGGATACCGGAGATAGACACATATCACAGTAGAGTGCTGACAACGGGTAAAGTCAACTAGAGAGGCATAAGTAGGCGCTAGAACAGACAATGATAGGGTGAGAGAGTTACCAATGCATCAGAGGGGATATGTGGACACACGAAGACAACACGTGGATAGACAGTGACGCACACATGGGAGATGCGGAGGGGTGTGACGAGATAGTAGACAGTAGAGACGGAGGTGCTGTGTGTGAGTTGTCAAATCATCTGTGGGGTATGGTCAGGATCAATCAATATAGGGGAGGAGGGACCGATAGACTACAGGTAGTAGCAGTGAGATGTTAGAGAGGATCAGTGACTGGTTAGCGGTTTACATGAGGATGATAGAGAGATGAGGTGAGGACTACAGGCATGGGGTGGCGGGGACGCAGAGGTGAGGGCAGTGTTAGGTCGGAGGTTTGGAGGTATGTAGTGGGACAGTTATATAGTTTGATCTTGTTACAGTATCTTTTGTTGTATGGACAATATATGTAATGAATATTATAGTACGATGGGGCACATACAATACATGGTGTATGTCTGTTTTATAGCGTTGACACACTTTTATAGTATGACGTGGTGGTCGGGTTTACTAATTATTAAGGAAGTATATTACAACATACGAACGCGCAGGTATATGACGTGTTTCTATGGATGATGGACAAAGAAGGGTTATCATGACGGACAATCTTCCTGTGATTAATATGATGTTATGGGTAATTGACTAGCGATTTTGAACAATGAGAGGTCAGCAAGATGGCACACAGTTGTCTCAACAATATATAACACACGTCTGAGCAAGATGCGTGGTTATGGCACTGGTCATAAATACACACGTATATTGTGACTAGTATGGCGGTCTATGATGTGGCACGAGGGAGCACGCAAATGGGAAAACTATGCGAGATTGGTTGGTTCTCTGAGAGAGTAAACTTGACACGGAGGGTGGAGGGGCGTTAAATGTATGGGTGTGAATAGGATAGTCTGTATATATTTATCTATAAGTGATGTTATCTATATTCACGCGTGCATCAGTAGGGACACGTGCGACGACTTGTGTAGGAGTCTAGCCAAGATAGTAGTTATAGATATACGAGGGGACATGTATAACAGGAGAATAAGTAGATAGTGAACGAGACACTGTGGAGGCGGTGACACATTGTTATATGTATTGTATGTTGGTATTATTTTTAAGGCGGGAGTTTGCAATATTACTGGGAGAGAAAATAGTATGGGACTGGATACACACAAGGCGGTGGTGTGAGACGGTGGTCTCACACTATTGATAGACAGCAGTGCAGGGTGGATGATGTGTCTGCGCGTGCTGCAGGTAACGACACAGATACTATGATTGGGTCGGTAGATATATAGGATGTAAGACGTTATTATCGGAGATTATTATTGTCGACACTTACAACGCAATAGGACATCGGCTCAAACATGTTAATGGCTTGTCTTAGACGTCTGTCTCTAGACATGTGTTAAAGGGAATGTGGTATGAAGGAGAATGTTTGGAAGGAATTGAGTTATGGATATTTGTGAGGTGTCTGACAATGTTTGAGTCTGTCTTATGATGGCTTTAGTTGGGATGATGGGAGACACATATTGGGAGGGAGTAGAGGAGAGGATAGTTGATTGGGTGAAGTACGGACGGTTAATGAACAGGAGTGACAAGTAGGCACACACAGTGGGGTTCAGTAGGGTCAGTATGATCTGGTTGTAGTCACAGACATGGTGGAGATCTGAGTGCGACGCACACTACAGAGGGAGGCAGTGGTACTGAGCGTGGATGAGAGAACAGTTATCTATAGTGATGACTGGGGGTCTGAATGTTAGAGGCAGTCACGTCAGTGGGTCTAGACCGGAACATATTCGGCTCTGTTCGTGTGTGGAGAGAAAGGTGCAGGTGGATTGGTGCAGAGGAGCAGGAGGACACAGTCACACAATGGAGTGGACATGATGGTGTCTGGGGTGGTGAGTTTGGGGTCTACACACTGGTGAGATGCACAGGGTGATGAGGTAGGCAAATTTAGAGACAGGGTTACTCTATGAAGATCTGAGCACTGTGAGTGAGATTGAGCTCATGAAGGTGTGTGTACATGGGGCTAATTTAGTGGCATGTAGAGTGTAACACAGGATGTAGTTCTGGTTGGGACTATTGGAGTATTATCTTGGGATTCGTAGTATGTTTTACAGGACTCATAGGCAGTGGGGTACTGGAAGGACAGAGTATAGTGAGAGGTGGAGTCTCAGATATGACGCGGCATAGGTGGTGACTAGGTGGACAATATGGGGGGTGTGGAGGAAGGATCGGGGGGTAGACATGAGGTATGAGGCACGATAATAAGACGGATTACGACACATGCACGTAGGGACAAGGTGGAGTGAGATATCTCATGCTTTATGAGGGAGATGTAGTGAGGATGTCAACACAAGTGACTGTAAGAGGATTGGGACACAGAATTGGTGATGAGGGTGCTTGGTGGGTGCAAGGTGCTGCTCACGCTTTTGCTCTATATATGCACTCATTGGAGTGGAACATCAAAGAGATATATAGTGACATAGGCGTAATACTTTGTTAAAGTACTAAAGTGGCATAGGTGAAATCTGGCCAGTGGGACTCGCGTGCGGCAGAGTGATTTACAAGAGTGGGAATTTGGACAGCAACACGACATTGTAATTCACAAGACACAAGTGACAGACAACTTATAGATAGGTAAGTGTGATCTTGTGAGCATCATATCTTACTATGAGGCAGACGGAGCACACATATAGTTTATACAAGTGTCAGATCTTAACATGGTCACATCGGAGTATGGCACTTTTGAGAACACAGTAATAGAGCATTAGTGACGACGGAGGTTTTGTGGATTGGCCATTGTTGACAGAGTGCGCGGGAATTCTACGTCACGTAAAACAGTATTGGAGCACACTCTTTATGATGACTCGGCAGACGCAGTCTTTAGTTACACTGACTGAGGCTAGGTGTGTCAAAATTAAATGTGTTGTCACTGGTCTAAGACACGGTGCAAG
The DNA here is from genome assembly GCA_035221665.1 of Okamejei kenojei. NCBI lineage: Eukaryota > Metazoa > Chordata > Chondrichthyes > Rajiformes > Rajidae > Okamejei > Okamejei kenojei. The sequence continues at coordinate 11,143,888 of CM069173.1, forward strand.
AACATACGAGAGGTGGGGCACACAGAGAGTGGACAACGTGCACATGAGGCGATCAGTGTTTATCACGTTTTGACGGGCGCATTTGTAATAAAATGGGATATTGGAATAATGAATGACAAAATGACAATGTATTGAGATGTAACAAAAAACATTTTAATATTAGAGGAGAGCTAGTACGGGGCACGTAGTTTTATGGTACATCGGGGACAAATTTCAGTAGGAGCACTTGGGCTACTGGTGCTTTAGGGCTGCACTGTTGGTGAGTGGGGGTATGAACAGGAGAGGGGTGACTTACGGGGAATTTGGAAAGATACTACAGGTCATGATAGTTCGTAGGGTACTAAAGAGAGTGTAGCATTAAGTGACACTTAACATATGGATAGTGGATACACATAGAGATCTTGACATCTAGTAAGGGTTTGTCATGGAGGGGTAACAACACGGGAGGGGCGCGGTATTAATTGTCTTCATATACATAATAGTTAACATTTGATTCGTAAGTGATGGATTTTTAAGTCTTTCTAGTTGTGGGGTGGGTTTACTCGATAAGGAGAGTTGACTAAGATGATAATGTATAGTGTGAGTGTGGAGGACAGGAAGCACACGCACGCTCTATTAGTATCCTCTATATTGGAGGACACTTAGATGAGATCTCTGACGTGGGGCGTAATTGAATTTAGGTACTGTTGGTTATATGCTTGCAGGTGGAAATGATGGATAACATCTGTAGTAGTGAGTTGAATAGAGCAGTAGCGATCGTGTGTGTGGATGTGACGATCACTGGTCATGTAACTGACATTGAGTGATCTCTTGATGCGATGGATGGACATGGTTGGACAGAATTGTAGTCGCATATGTATGGTGCAGATCTACGGAACAGGAATAGGGCATCTAAAAGTGTGGACTGGAACATGGTGTTAGTGATTTTCACATATGGGCTCTATTGAGGGACTGACATGTGGGAACACTTACATTGGTAGAGAGTATGATGCATGATATTGGTACGCGATTGATGGTGGTAACTCATGGGAAGCACGTTATTGATTAGCAAAATGGAATGATGGTGAATGCATCAAGCACATGCTTACCGTGGTCAGGAGTAAGCGCAACACAATGTGAAAGTATGGTTGTGAGCGTGTTCATATTGATACTAGTTATAGTTAGAGAATGCATAGTGGACGTTGAGTGTCTATCTTTGCTACTCATACATAGCCGGAGCACACAGTGGGATGGTACACGTATGAGAACGAGTGTCTGATTGTGACGGGTTGGTATGAACGTCTTCAGGGATAATGAGAGTTTTTGGTAAACATAGGTTGTGGTAGTATGAGTGAGAGGAGCATGAGGGCATTTGTGTTCTGGATATTGATCTGTTAGAGGTCCGTAATAGTGAAGACACGAGAGATTGGGTGTCAACACTTTTTAGTAATCGGTCTAGCAGAGCATGTGTTAGCGCAGATTTGATTTCTTAATATGTGGGACTATGAGGGCGCACATGTAGGGGAGGAGGTCTCGGCGTATTGAGGGATCTGAGAGGAGAATTCGAGAGAGCGAAGGCGAGAATGATGGTGGGCTTTGGGGGGTTATATTTCTTTTGGGGGGGCGTGGGTGGGATGAGAGAGTGAGAGAGAGCTTATGTTGGTGATGATAAGGGATTTCATCGCGGGGTGTTGTAATTTTTTAATTGGGGTGTTGGGTAGTTTGGAAACACACACATCTCTCGGTGATAATGAGTATAATAATGATAGCGATTTGAGAGCGGGGGATCTCTCTCTTGTTGGTTTGAGTTGGTATTGTTTTATTAATGGTAGTTTTAGTTTTGTTTTTGTATAGGGGGTAGAGCTCTTCTTTATAATAGCGAGATGAGAGTATATTGTAGGGAAGACTATTGGAATTGGTTGTATGTTTGATGGGTGTGGTTTTGGTGTGAGAGTGAGGAGAGAGAGATGGGGTGTGGAGTTTATTATTGGGTTTGGATCCTTGTGAGTGTTGGTTATGGTAGGGTGTGAGGGGAAGGATAATTTGTGTATATTTATTGGGGAAGGTGTGTGAGTGAGTGTGGGTCTCTTGTTGAGTGTCTGTGTGTGTGAGCGAGAGTAACAGCTATTTGGAGCGGCGAGAGAAGAGGTAGGCAGGTGTTGTTGGATAGACTAATGGGACTGAAGGCTGATAAATCCCAAGGGCCTGATGGTCTGCATCCCAGGGTACATAAGGAAGTTGCTCTAGATATCGTGGATGCATTGGTGATAATTTTCCAATATTCTATAGACTTGGGATCAGTTCCTGTGGATTGAGGGTAGTTAATGTTATCCCACTTTTTAAGGAAGTTGGGGAGAGAAAACTGGGAATTATAGACCAGTTAGCCTGACATTGGTGGTGGGAAAATGCTGGTCAATTATAAAATATGAGATAGCCGCACATTTGGATACCAGTAATAGGGTCAGTCCGAGTCAGCATGGATTTACAGGAAGATGTAACTAGGAAAATGGACAAGGGAGAACCAGTGGATGGAGTGTACCTGGAATTTCAAAAAGCCTTTGATAAGGTCCCACAAAGGAGATTAGTGGGCAAAATTAGGGCACATGGTATTGGGGCAGGAGTGCTGACATGGGTATAGAAGTGGTTGGCAGACAGGAAACAAAGAGTAGGGATTAACGGGTCCCTTTCAGAATGGCAGGCAGCGACCAGTGGGATACTGCAAGGTTCGGTGCTGGGACCACAGCTATTTACAATATACATCAATGATTTGGATGAAGGGATTCAAAGTAACATTAGCAAATTTGCAGATGACACAAAGCTGGGTGGCAGTGTGAACTGTGAGGAGGATGCTATGAGAATGCAGGGTGACTTGGACAGGTTGGGGGAGTGGGCAGATGCATGGCAGATGAAGTTTAATGTGGATAAATGTGAGGTTGTCCACTTTGGTAGCAAAAACAGGAAGGCAGATTACGATCTAAATGGCGTCAAGTTGGGAAAAGGGGAAGTACAACGGGATCAATGGGATCTGGGGGTCCTTGATTAGCTCAAGGTGGCGCCTGCCTGCAGCAACTTTTGCGAAGCTCCGGAACATAAAAGGCTCAACTACAACTTCCAACAACTTACCTGGATCAGGAAAACATCAGAAAACTGTGCCGTTTTGGACAAGCTGCTTGAACACCTCAAGGCTCTCGCAATGTCGTGATCTCCCGCAGCTGCGGGAGCCCCGGACTTTAAAATTTCCCACGGTTGCCGAGAATCACCCTACCCGACTGAGGAACGCAGTTTCTGTACCTGAATACCCCGGGATGACCTCCAGAGTCGGCAGGCTGGATATTCCAGGAACAACAGAGCAGGAGCTGCAGCTGCCGACTTTGAGGGAATCCCCGTTCGTTATGGAACTGGAGCTGCCGTCACTGGAGGAATCCCCGTTTCAGTGCAGGTCCGCAGAAACCGCAGGTACAGTAAACTCATTACCTGGAAACAAAGGGGAAGTCTCCATTATGTCCGGAAATGTGGCCGGCGGGCAGGACTTCAGGTCAGACTGAAGCGCAGGGGACTTCGACCCCCTCTCCCTACTATTCTACTGGAAAATGTACAGTCCCTTGAAAATAAAGTGAATGACTTAAGGGCAAGGCTGCTTTATCAAAGGGAGCTGAGGGAATGCGCTGCATTCTGTTTCACAGAGACATGGCTCACCCCCAGCTCCTCAGACTCAGCGGTCCAGCCTGAAGGGTTCTCCATCCAACATGTGGACCATACACTGGCATCTGGGAAACGGAGAGGAGGAGGCGTCTGCCTTATGGTCAACTCTGCATGGTGCTCAGACGTGGCAGTTCTGTCCAACTCCTGCTCTCCACACCTCGAACATCTGCCGGTGAAATGCCGTTCCTTCTACCTTCCGAGGGAATTCACCTCCATCATCCTGACCGCGGTCTACATCCCACCCCAGGCAGACGTCTGTCTGGCACTGAAGGAGCTGCACGCTATGGTCAACAAACACCAGACGTCTTACCCCGAGACATTTACCACCATTGCTGGGGACTTCAATAAGGCAAACCTAAAGAAATCACTCCCCAACTTCCACCAATATGTCTCCTGCTGCACCAGAGGACCAAACACCCTCAACCACTGCTACACCACCATCAAGAATGCCTACCGCTCTATCCCTCAACCTCCCTTTGGGAAATCCGACCATACCGCAGTGCTGCTTCTCCCTGTCTACATGCAGCTTTTAAAGAGCGCACCCCCAGAAGTGAGGACTGTGCAGAGCTGGGCGGGGGGGGGGGGGGGGGGGGGGGGGGGGGGGTGGGCAGAGGAACAACTACAGGACTGTTTGGAGTCTGTAGACTGGGTAATGTTCAAGCATTCGGCAACGGACTTCAACTAATACTCCACAATCGTTACAGACTTCACTAAGAAATGTGTGGAGGACTGCATCCCCACCAAAACCTTCCGCGTGTTTCCCAATCAGAAACCTTGTATGAACTTTGAGATCCGCACTCTTCTGAAGACCAGACACCGGGCGTTCGTATCTGATGATACAATGGTATACAAGAAGTCCAGATATGACCTTGGTAAGGCCATCAAAAAGGCCAAAACGAACTTCTGCTCCAAGCTGGAGGCTGAGACAGATGTTCGGGAGGTGTGGCAGGGCCTGAATGCAATCACCTCCTACAAGGCAAAACCAGGAGGCAGTTCGAATGTCGGCGAAACATCATTCCCTGACGAGCTCAATGCGTTTTACGCATGCTTTGATAGGGAGTACACCGATGTGCCTTCCCGCGCCCCCTTTCGCTGTGATGGTATTTCTGTCTCAGTCACAGATTCCTGGGCGTGCACAGACCACAGTCTGTTCATATTGGTGGAAATGCGTCAGACTCAGTAACAATCAGCACGGGAGCACCTCAAGGCTGCGTGCTCAGCCCGCTGCTGTACTCACTCTATACTGATGACTGCGAAACCAGCCAAAGTGCGAACTCCATCATCAAGTTTGCTGACGACGCCACTGTTGTGGGATGTATCACTGATGGGGATGAGTCAGAGTATAGAAGAGAGATCGACCGACTGTCCATATGGTACCAGCACAATAACCTGGCCCTCAACACCAGCAAAACCAAGGAACTGATTGTGGACATTGGAAGGAGTAGAGGACTGATTGGGGACCAACAGTCCTGTTTATATCAACGGGTCGATGGTTGAAAGGGTCAAGAGCTTCAAATTCCTGGGCGTGCACATCTCTGAAGATCTTTCTTGGTCCGAGAACACAGATGCAAGTATTAAGAAAGCTCATTATCACCTCTACTTCCTGAGAAGATTATGGAGAGTAGGCCTGTCAAGGAGGACTGTCTCTAACTTCTACAGGTGCACAGTAGAGGGCATGCTGACCAAACCACGACGTTGCAGCATGGCTTGGTTCGGCAACTTGAGCACCCTGGAGAGGAAAAGACTACAAAAGTAGTAAACACTTCCCAGTCCATCTCAGCTCTGACCTCCCTTCCATCGAGGGGATCTACCGCAGTCGCTGCCTCAAGGTTGGCAGCATCATCAAGGACCCACACCATCCTGGCCACACACTCATCTCTCTGGTACATTCAGGTAGGAGGTATAGGAGCCTGAGGACTGCAACGACCCAGGTTCAGGAATAACTACTTCCCCACAGCCATTTAAACACCTTTATCTGTTATTTGCACTGTAACAATGTATTTATTCATGTGTGTATTTACGCATATAATGGTATAATTTTACTAGAATGTTGCCTGGGTTCCAGCAACTATGTTACAGAGAAAGGTTGAACAAGTTAGGTCTTTATTCTTTGGAGCGCAGAAGGTTAAGGGGGGACTTGATTGAGGTCTTTAAAATGCTGAAAGGGATAGACAGAGTTTACGTGGATAAGGTTTTCCCATTGAGGGTAGGGAAGATTCAAACAAGAGGGCATGACATGAGAATTAAGGAGCAGAAGTTTAGGGGTAACGTGAGGGGGAACTTCTTTACTCAGAGGGTGGTGGCTGTGTGGAATGAGCTTCCAGCAGAAGTGGTGGAGGCAGGATCGATTTTAACATTTAAAAGTAAAGTGGATAGGTATATGGACGGGAAGGGAATGGAGGGATATGGTCTGAGTGCAGGTAGATGGACTAGGGGAAAACAAATGGTCAGCACGGACTGGAAGGGCCGAGGGGGCCTGTTTCTGTGCTGTAATTGTTATATCGTATATGGACATACTGATCTGTTTTGTAGGCAATGCCTACTATGTTCTGTTGTGCTGAAGCAAAGAATAATTTAATTATCCTGTCAGGGACACATGACAATAAATTCTTTAGACTTTTTTGACTTTGACTTTGACTTGTACATCAGTCTATTAAAATATGCATGAAGGTACAGCAGGCAGTGAAGAAAGCGAATGGCCTTTATAATCGAATATACAGTGGCTTGCAAAAGTTTTCATACCCCTTGAACTTTTCCACATTTTGTCACGTTACAACCACAAACGTAAATGTATTTTATTGGGATTTTATGTGATAGACCAACACAAAGTGGCGCATAATTGTGAAGTGGAAGGAAAATGATACATGGTTTTCAATTTTTTTTTTACAAATAAAAAAACTGAAAAGTGTGAAGTGCAAAAGTATTCTGTCCCCTTTACTCTGATACCCCTAAATAAAATCCAGTGCAACCAATTGCCTTCAGAAGTCACCTAATTAGTAAATAGAGCCCACTTGTGTGTAATCTAATCTCATTATAAATACAGCTGTTCTGTGAAGGCCTCAGAGGTTTGTTAGAGAACATTAGTGAACAAACAGCATAATGAAGCCCAAGGAACACACCAGACAGGTCAGGGATAAAGTTGTGAGGAAGTTTAAAGCAGGGTTAGCTTATAAAAAATATCCCAAGCTTTGAACATCTCACGGAGCACTGTTCAATCCATCATCCGAAAATGGAAAGAGAATGGCACAACTGCAATCCTAGCAAGACATGGCCGTCCACCTAAACTGACAGGCCAGGCAAGGAAAGCATTGATCAGCGAAGCAGCCAAGAGACCCATGGTAACTCTGGAGGAGCTGCTGAGGTCCACAGCTCAGGTGGGAGAATCTGTCCACAGGACAACTATTAGTCGTGCACTCCAGAAATTGGGCGTTTATGGAAGAGTGGCAAGAAGAAAGCCTTTGCTGAAACAAAGCCATAAGAGATCCCGTTTGCAGTTTGCCACAAGCCATGTGGGGGACACAGCAAACACGTGGAGGAAGGTGCTCTGGTCTGATGAGACCAAAATTAAAGTTTTTGGCCTAAATGCAAAATGCTATCTGTGGAGGAAAACTAACACTGCACATTACCCTGAACACACCATCCCCACTGTGAAACATGATGGTGGCAGCATCATGCTGTGGGGATGCTTTTCTTCAGCAGGGACAGGGAAGCTGGTCAGAGTTGATGGGAAGATGAATGGAGCCAAATACAGGGCAATCTTGGAAGAAAACCTGTTAGAGTCTGCAAAAGACTTGAGACTGGGGCAGTGGTTCACCTTCCAGCAGGACAACAACCCTAAACATACAGCCAGAGCTATAATGGAATGGTTTAGATCAAAGCATATTCATGTGTTTGAATGGCCCAGTCAAAGTCCAGACCTAAATCCAATTGAGAATCTCTGGCAGGACTTGAGAATTGCTGTTCACCGATGCTCTCCATCCAATCTGACTGAGCTTGAGCTATTTTGCAAAGAAGAATGGGCAAAAATGTCAGTCTCTTGATGTGCAAAGCTGGTAGAGATATACCCCAAAAGACTTGCAGCTGTAATTGCAGCGAAAGGTGGTTCTACAAAGTATTGACTCAGGGGGGCTGAATACTTTTGCACGCCTCACTTTTCAGTTTTTTATTTGTAATAAAATTTGGAAACCATGTATAATTTTACTTCCACTTCACAATTATGCACCACTTTGTGTTGGTCTATCATATAAAATCCCAATAAAATACATTTACGTTTGTGGTTGTAACGTGACAAAATCTGGAAAAGTTCAAGGGGTATGAAAACTTATGCAAGCCACTGTAGGAGCAAACATAGAAACATGGAAATTAGGTGCAGCAGCAGGCCATTTGGCCCTTCGAGCCTGCACCGCCATTCAATATGATCATGGCTGATCATCCAACTCACTATCCTGTACCTGCCTTCTCTCCATACCCCCTGATCCCTTCAGCCACAAGGGCCACATCCAACTCCCTCTTAAATATGGCCAACGAACTGGCCTCAACTACCTTCTGTGGCAGAGAATTCCACAGATTCACCACTCTCTGTGTGAAAAACGATTTTCTCATCTCGGTCCTAAAAGACTTCCCCCTTATCCTTAAAACTGTGGACCCCTTGTCTTGGACTTCCCCAACATCGGGAACAATCTTCCTGCATCTAGCTGTCCAACCCCTTAAGAATTTTGTAAGTCTCTATGAGATCACCCCTCAATCTTCTAAATTCCAGCGAGTACAAGCCAAGTCTATCCAGTCTTTCTTCATATGGAAGTCGTGCCATCCCAGGAATCTGTCTGGTGAACCTTCTCTGTACTCCCTCTATGGCAAGAATGTCTTTCCTCAGATTAGGAGACCAAAACTGTACGCAATACTCCAGGTGTGGCCTCCCCAAGACCCTGTACAACTGCAGTAGAACCTCCCTGCTCTTGTACTCAAATCCTTTTGCTATGAATGCCAACATATCATTCGCTTTCTTCATAGCCTGCTGCACCTGCATGCCTACTTTCAATGACTGGTGTACCATGACACCCAGGTCTCGCTGCATCTCCCCTTTTCCTAATCGGTCACCATTCAAATAATAGTCTACCTTCCTGTTTTTTGCCACCAAAGTGGATAACCTCACATTTATCCACATTATACTGCATCTGCCATGCATTTGCCCACTCACCCAGTCTATCCAAGTCATCCTGCAGCCTCCTAGCATCCTCCTCACAGCTAACACTGCCCCCCAGCTTCGTGTCATCTGCAAACTTCGAGATGTTGCATTTAATTCCCTCGTCCAAATCATTAATGTATATTGTAAATAGCTGGGGTCCCACCACTGAGCCTTGCGGCACCCCACTAGTCACTGTCTGCCATGCTGAAAAGAACCCGTTCACTCCTACTCTTTGCTTCCTGTCTGCCAGCCAGTTCTCTATCCACATCAATACTGAACCACCAATACCGTGTGCATTAAGTTTGTATACCAATATCTTGTGTGGGACCTTGTCGAAAGCCTTCTGAAAGTCCAGATACAACACATCCACTGCTACTCCCTTATCCACTCTACTAGTTACATCCTCAAAAAATTCAATAAGATTCGTCAGACATGATTTACCCTTCGTAAATCCATTCTGACTTTGTCCAATGATTTCACCACTTTCCAAATGCGCTGCTATCCCATCTTTAATAATTGACTAGCAGTTTCCCCACTACCGATGTTAGACTAACTGGTCTGTAATTCCCCGTTTTCTCTCTCCCTCCCTTTTTAAAAAGTGGGGTTACATTAGCTACCCTCCAATCCTCAGGAACTACTCCAGAATCTAAAGAGTTTTGAAAAATTATCACTAAGGCATCTGCTATTTCTGGGGCTACTTCCTTAAGTACCCTAGGATGCAGCCTATCTGGCCCTGGGGATTTATCGGCCTTTAATCCATTCAATTTACCCAACACCACTTTCCGGCTAACCTGGATTTCACTCATTTCCTCCATCTCATTTGACCCGCGATCCCCTGCTATTTCCGGCAAATTATTTATGTCTTCCTTAGTGAATATAGAACCAAAGTAGTTATTCAATTGGTCTGCCATGTCCTTGTTCCCCATGATCAATTCACCCGTTTCTGACTGCAAGGGACCTATATTTGTTTTAACTAATCTTTTGCGCTTCACATATCGATAAAAACTTTTGCAGTCAGTTTTTATGTTTCCTGCCAGTTTTCTTTCATACTCCATTTTCCCTTTCCTAATTAAGCCCTTTGTCCTCCTCTGTTGGTCTCTGAATTTCTCCCAGTCCCCTGGTAGGCTGCTTTTTCTGGCTAATTTGTACGATTCATCTTTTTCTTTGATACTGTCCCAGATTTGCCTCGTTATCCACGGATGCGCCACCTTCCCTGATTTATTCTTTTGCCATACTGGGATGAACAATTGTTGTAGTTGATCCCTGCAGTCTTTAAATGCCTTCCATTGCATATCCACCGTCAACCCTTCAAGAATCAATTGAGAGTCCATCTTGGCCAATTCAGGTCTCATACCCTCAAAGTTACCTTTCTTTAATTTCAGGACCCGTGTTTCTGAATTAACAATGTCACTCTCCATCCTAATGAGGAACTCAACCATATTGTGGTCACTCTTGCCCAAGGGCCCACGTACAACAAGGCTGCTAACTGACCCTTCCTCATTACTCAACATCCAGTCTAGAATAGCCTGCTCGCTCGTTGGTTCCTCCATGTTGGTTTAGAAAACTATCCCGTATACATTCCAAGAAATCCTCTTCCTCAGCACCCCTGCCAATTTGATTCACCCAATCTATATGTAGATTGAAGTCACCCATTATAACAGTTTTACCTTCGTTGCACGCATTTTTAATTTCCTGTTTGATGCCATCCCCAACTCCACTACTACTGTTAGGTGGCCTGTACACAACACCCACTAGCATTTTCTGCCCCTTAGTGTTTCGCAGCTCCACCCATATCGATTCCACATCCTCCAAGCTAATGTCATTCCTTTCCATTGCGTTAATCTCCTCTCTAACCAGCAACGCTACCCCACCTCCTTTTCCTCTCTGTCTATCCTTCCTGAATATTGAATATCCCTGGATGTTCAGCTCCCAGCCTTGGTCACCCTGGAGCCATGTCTCCGTGATCCCAACTATATCATAATTATTAATAGCTATCTGCACATTCAACTCATCCACCTTATTACGAATTCTCCTCGCATTGAGACACAAAGCCTTCAGGCTTGTTTTTACAACTCTCTTGGCCCTTTTACAATTTATGTTGAAAAGTGGCCCTTTTAGATTTTTGCCCTGGATTTGTCTTCCTGCCACTTTTCACCTCACTACCTATTGCTCCTATCCTCATTTTACACCCCTCTGTCTCTCTGCTCACATCTTTAAGAAACCCTCCACTTCTTATTTTCCGTTTGTTATTTTTTTCTTCTTTCCTCCCTACGTGTTGCGTCTGACTGCTTCTATTCTCTGCCTCCTGCCTCACAAATGGACTACTTGCCTTCTCTATTTGAGTCCCTCCCCCCAACCGATCTAGTTTAAGGTCTCCCCAGTAGCCTTTGCAAATCTCCCCGCCAGGATATTGGTTCCCCTCGGGTTCAAGTGCAACCCGTCCTTTTTGTACAGGTCACACCTTCCCCAAAAGAGGTCCCAATGATCCAGAAACTTGAATCTCTGGGCTCTGCACCAGTCCTTTAGCCACACATTTATCCTCCACCTTGCTCCATTCCTACTCTCACTGTCGCGTGGCACAGGCAGTAATCCTGAGATTGTTACCTTTGTGGTCCTTCTCCTTAACACTCTTCCTAACTCCCTAAATTCTCCTTTCAGGACCTCCTCTCTTTTTCTACCTATGTCATTGGTACCTATATGTACCACAACCTCGGGCTCCTCTCCCTCTCATTTCAAGATATCTTGGACACGTTCAGTCACATCCCGGACTCTGGCACCAGGGAGGCAAACTACCATCCGGGTCTCCTGACTGCGTCCACAGAATCGCCTATCTGACCCCCTAACTATAGAGTCCCCTATTACTGCTGCCCTCTTCTTCTTTTTCTTACCCTTCTGAGAAACAGGGCCGGTCTTTGTACCGGAGGCCCGGTCGCTGTTGCTACCTCCAGGTAGGCTGTGTCCCCCAACAGTACTCAAACAGGAGTACTTATTGCCAAGGTGTACAGACACCGGCGTACTCTCTAGTCCCTGCCTCTGCCCCTTGCCTCTCCTAACCGTGACCCACTTTTCTGCCTCCAGTGTTTTTGGAGTGACCACCTGTCTGTAGCTCCTCTCTATGGCTTCCTCACTCTCCCTGACCAGACGGAGGTCATCGAGCTGCTGCTCCAGGTACCGAATACGCACCTGGCGCAGATGTGGACGTCTGGAGAGCTATCTGACTGCATGATCTCCCACATCTGACATCCAGAACAGTAAACTGCCCTGGCACTCATCCTCCTCCTTACCCTGGATACAATACAATACAATATACAATACAATACAAGGATTTTAGCTGAAAGAAATCAGCAGGGATCTGACTGCCAATCAGCTGCTCCCTCGAGTCATCTTCAACCAATCAGCGGCTTCCTCAACTGCGAGCTGCGAATGGAACGTTATGGATTTGGGCTCCTCCCACTGCAACCGCTCCTGGGCCTCTGTCCATATATAATCTGTATTATAAAGAAGTCCTTCTGCAGTTGTACAGAGCCCTAAAGAGACCACACCTGGAGTATTGTGTGCAGTTTGGGTCCCCTAATTTGAGGAAGTGATTCTTGCTATTGAGGGAATGCAGCGTAGTTTTACAAGGTTAATTCTCGGGTTGGCAGGACTCTCATAAGTTGAGAGAATGGAGCAGCTGGGTTTGTACATTCTGGAGTTTAGAAGGATGAGAGGGAATCTCATTGAAACATATTAGATTGTTTAGGGCTTGGACATGCTAGAGGCAGGAAACATGTTCCTGATGTTGGGGGGAGTCCAGAACCAGGGGCCAAAGTTTAAGAATAAGAGTGAGCCATTTAGAACGGAGACGAGGAAACACTTTTTCCTCACAGTGGCAAGTCTGTGGAATCTCTGCATCAGAGGGCGGTGGAGGTAGGTTCTCTGGATGCTTTCAAGAGAGAGCTAGATAGGGCTCTTAAAAATAGCGGAGTCGGGAGATGGGGAGAAGGCAGGAACGGGGGTACTGATTGGGGATGATCAGCCATGATCACATTGAATGGCGGTGCTGCCTCGAAGGGTCAAATGGCCTACTCCTGCACCTATTGTCTATTGTCTATCATGAAACTTGTTTTTGTTCGACCACTGAACACAAAAGCGTTTAACTTGATCCCTGCGTTCATGGGAGATGCAAAGAATATTGACAGCCGACAGTAAAAGATCATACACAAGGCAACATTGAATTTTCTCAATTCTGTTAACCCTTGCTGTCTACCCCCCTTCCCACCTCTCCCTCAGCCCTCGGGCCCTGGCATTCCCTCTCTCTCTATCTCTCTCCCCCACCCTAGTCGCACTAGCTTCTCATTTTCACACTACAAACAGCTTACAATCGCTTGTTCCCATTATCATCGATACTTTTTTGCATATCTTTCATTCATTGTTCTTTATCTCTCCACATCACCGTCTATATCTCACGTTTCCCTGAGCCTTGACCAGTCTGAAGAAGGGTCTCGACCCGAAACGTTGCCTATCTCCTTCGCTCCTCAGATGCTGCCGCACCAGCTGAGTTTCTCCAGCCTTTTGTATACACAAGTCAATGTCAGCTTCCCTTTTACCTAGGGTACATAGCTGGAGAAACTCAGCGGGTGCAGCAGCATCTAAGGAGCGAAGGAGATAGGCGACGTTTCGGGTCGAGACCCTTCTTCAGACTCAGATTACCCCCTTCCCTTTTACCTATGTACATTATGATGAATGCAGCAACAGGTGGGTTGACTCCCAACTGTTACCCGGGTAACAGTTGTTTATTTTCAGTCAGGGGCAGAGTCAATTTCCCTCTGCACCGGGATCCAGTCTGTAATTCCGCACTGCATATTCGGTCAAATATTTAAGGAAGAAGTTTAAGTGAATTTGATATCATGTTGATAGAAATTGAATTAATTCAATTATAAGAAAAAAAACGGCCCTGTTGGCTGCTACGAAATTGGCGGGCAATTTGAAAATTTATCCTCAACCATTAACACTCATAGAATGTGTGCTCTCTGGTTGGCTGAGCTTACCCCACCCACAGGTCACAAATCTCCGTATCCCCCTTCCTCCCCGGCCTCAGATCTTCTGAAACTGCCGCCTGGTGCTGACAAACCTGCACCACTCGCAGGGATGGGACACCGTGAGTGATGTTTCTGCTCCAGCCATTCAGTGGCTGTGGGCCGGCCCTTCACCAACGCTTTAAAAGCCGGTCCCAGAGCCGGCACCGTCATTCAGTCCCTGTGTTTCACACTGTTCTTTTTATTGTTAAGGATAATGGCCCGGACCAAGCAGACAGCGCGCAAATCGACCGGAGGGAAAGCTCCTCGCAAACAGCTGGCGACCAAAGCGGCGCGGAAGAGCGCTCCAGCCACGGGCGGAGTGAAGAAGCCTCATCGCTACAGGCCCGGCACCGTGGCTCTGAGGGAGATCCGGCGCTACCAGAAATCCACCGAGCTGCTCATCCGCAAACTGCCCTTCCAGCGCCTGGTGCGGGAGATCGCACAGGACTTCAAGACAGACCTTCGCTTCCAGAGCTCGGCCGTCATGGCTCTGCAGGAGGCCAGCGAGGCTTACCTGGTGGGGCTCTTTGAGGACACCAACCTGTGCGCCATCCACGCCAAGCGAGTCACCATCATGCCCAAAGACATCCAGCTGGCCCGCCGTATCCGCGGGGAGCGCGCCTAAACACCACCTCTCCACCAAGAATAAACGGCTCTTTTAAGAGCCACAAACCCGGCAGAAGAAAGAGCTGTGGCTTACTTTTTGATGTCTTGTTACATTAATGTTCTGTTCTTGCCGCGGGGTTTATGTCTGAAATTCTGCTGCAGAGCGGTGTCTGACTCCAGTGATTGAGGTGTAAATGGTTAAGATTCAAATGCCAAAGCGGCACTTAATGCTGTGTACACGACCAGCGTCCCCTTTTCTCACGCGCTCGAAGTCGAAGGACAACAAACCTTCCCCGCGCCGCTGATCAGCCCTTCCATAGACACCGAGTTGCTCCATCTACATCTGCAAAGTAAAGTTCCACACAACGCGGCCACAGCAAACGGAAATCCGAACGGCTCCTGCAGTGTCGCTGAAAGTTGATATTTCGACACCGCATTGCTGCAAATGGTTCGATATTTCCGTTCAGGCGATAATTTGATCAAATTAACCGTCCAAACCCCGGTATAGTGTACCCCTTTGGGGAGTCCAAAACCAGGGTCACTGTTTAAGAATAAGGGGTATGCCATTTGGGACTGAGATGACGAAACACGTTTTCACCCAGAGTTGTGAATCTGCGGAATTCGCTGCCATGGAAGGCAGTGGAGGCCAATTCACTGGAAGTTTCAACAGAGTTTTAGGGCAAACTGAATCAAAGTATATGGGGGGGGGGGGGGGAAGAAGGAACGGGGTCCTGATTTTGGATGATCAGCCATGATCATTCTGAATGGCTGTGCTGATTCGAAGGGACAAAAGGCCTACTTCCGCACCTATCTTCTATATTTTTATATCCAGGTGTCACTCTAAAACGGAAACTTCACCCTCTCCTTCCCCGTTAGTTTGTTACTATCTGCATACTTCTCTCTTTGTGATATATCCCTTCAGGGTGGTTTGACTTGAACAAGATGTTTGTGTTTGTTGCTGCTGTTTTGATTGTGAAGTAACTGCAGTCTGTTGTTTTGAAAGCCAATCGATCAACCAAAGACTTTATTGTCATTCGAAAATACACCAACAAATGCAAATCTGAACGAAATTTAGCTGCATCTGCCTCACCTTGCAACATGGAATAACAAAAGGATAAAATAGATTAAAAAATAAAATAGATACTCATGGCTGCACATTATATGGAATTCAAGAATTTGATGGCTCAGGGGAAGAAGCTGTTGCAAAACCTGTTTGTTCTGCTCCTTATACTGCGATACCTTTTGCCCGAGGGCAGCAGAGTGAACAATCCGTGATGGAGAGTTACACAAAAAGCTGGAGAAACTCAGCGGGTGCAGCAGCATCTAAGGAGCGAAGGAGATGGGCGACGTTTCGGGTCGAGACCCTTCTTCAGACTGGTCAGGGATCAGGGAAACGAGAGATATAGATGGTGATGTGGAGAGATAAAGAACAATGAATGAAAGATATGCAAAAAAGTATCGATTATAAAGTGAACAAGCCACATAAAGCTGTTTGTGATGTGAAAATGAGAAGCTGGTGCGACTAGGGTGGGGGAGGGAGATAGGGATAGAGGGAATGCCAGGGCCCGAGGGCTGAGGGAGAGGTGGGAAGGGGAGGAGACAGCAAGGGTTAACAGAATTGAGAAAATTCAATGTTCAAATCTGTGATGGAGATGTGTGCATGCATGCATCCCATTATCTTTTCTAGAAAACAACATATTAAGTGTCTGCTCTCACACACCCCTTCCGACCTCCCCCTGGACCATGATCCCATACATCAGGTCATAATTTCACAGAACATTTCTGATTTTATCATTTTGGGTGTCTGCCTTCCACAGCCTACATCCTCATCGTTTCCCATCCAAGCTTAGCCTGGTTTTACCATCGAGATAACTGACCTGGCAGACCCTGCCTGCTCCTGCCCAACTGAAATGATTTCCATGCACATCAACTCCAACCTATCCCCCAGGTCCAATCTCTCCTGACCTATGTCTCACACACACACTTCTTCGCTTTAGTGACTTATGCTTTCAGAGCCCCGACTCCCTGATCTTCATTATGGGCATTCAGTGACTCCAACTCCACACGGAAGGTCTTAATGCCCTCCATTTCTTCCTCAACCACAGAACCATCCAATTTCCCTCCTCCTAGCAGAGCTGGACCTCACCCTTAACAAAGTCTATCTCCATTATATTACATTTACAACTGCATTGGTGCTACCACCTGCACCCATGCAGAACTCATGGACTTCATCAACTTCACCATCAATTACCAAATGCAGACTGGGCGATCGTTACACTTTTGCTCAGTCCGCCTGGACCTACCTGACCTCCCGGATGCTAAACGCATTAGTACTCCTTCCAATTCCCACGCTGACCTTTCTGTCCTTGGTCTCCTCCATTGTCAAAGTGAGGCTAAATGCAAATTAGAGGAACAGCATCTCATATTGCTCTTGGGCAGCTCACAGCGCAATGGTATGAATATAGATTTTACTAACTTCAAGTAACGATGGCATTCCCACTCGCTCCATCCCTACCCCACCCAAGTCACACCCGCTTCTCGTTTTTACCGAACAAACAGCCTGCTTCCTATATCATTGTTACTTATTTTCATATCTTTCATTCATTGTGTTTTATCTCTCTACATCATCATCTATATCTCTCATTCCAATTTCCCTAGACTAGTCTGAAGAAGGGTCTCGACCCAAAATGTCATACATTCCTTCTCACCAGAGATGTTTCCTGTCCTGCTGAGTTACTCCAGCTTTTTGTGTCTATTTCTGTTCCTTCCTGCCGAGATATTAAGTTTTCACATGGCCCCATAGCAGAAGTGTACGCGTCGCGGGGCTGGAAACTGGAAGTATCCTGAGCAAATTCTCCTACCACCATCATCTATTGCGACAAGTGATGGCTCCCACTGATTGCCGACATAAGCCTGCATCCTGTTCAAGACAGACGATGACAGCGAGGTCAACATTTGTAGCAAGATGGACACGGAAGAAGAAGTGTTCACATTACTGTGTCGGCTCTGAGGAACATTAGACCATGAGAAACATAGAAAAATAGGTGCAGGAGTAGGCCATTTGATCATGGCTGATCTTCTAAATCAGTACCCTGTTCCTGCATTTTCCCCATATCCCTTATTTCCTTTAGCCACAGGAGCTAAAACTAATTATCTTATAAACATAAAGTGGCGCCATCGAGTGTGGCAGCCTCGCCAGCAGCTGCATGGCCGTCCAAAGGGAGGGTGTGCTGGGTGTGATCGCACCCCCATTTTTTTCCAGAGTTCAAAAAATTCAGAAAAAAAATTGGAGCGCGATCAGTGTTTCCACTTTGAAGGAATTTACGCGAAATTTGGGAAATTCTGGTCTGGCCCGTGGGATGATTTGAAAAAAATAATATTTGCGACCTGCACAGTCGGGGGAAGCTGGTGACCAAAGATGCAGAAGTGACGCAAAATGACGCAGTCTCTCCGTGCGCATGCAGTGGGCGGGATCAGATCACCGCCATTTTCAATGCATCGCCTCGACGCTCCGGGCCTAGTTTGGGTGAGTGGGACCTTGAAATGTTGCGTTGCGGGGAGGGGGAATCTGTTTGTTTTATATCGGGGTTGTTAAACTACCCGAGAAGGGTCGAATCCGATCCGCGAAATGATTTGAGAAAAAAAAGGAGTTCCCATTTCTCCAGGTCCGGGGGCTTCGGTGTATGCCTTCCCAGTCCATCAGCACCATACGTGGCTTTGGAGCCACGCCGTCGGTCAGCCTGGTGGCCAGTCAGCGGTTCCCGTCCGCTGTACTGCTATTTGGTGGTCTGTACACAACTCCAACAAGCGTTTTCTGCCCTTGGCTATTTCGCCTTTCTACCCATAGCGATTCAACAGCATCCAAGTTAATGTCTCTCTTTACTATTGTATTCATCTCCTCTTTAACAAGCAATGCCACCCCACCTCCTCTTCCTTTCTGTCTATCCTTCCTGAATATTGAATACCCCTGCATGTTTAGCACCCAGCTTTGATCACCATGGAGCCATGTCTCCATAATTCCAACTATATCATATCCCTTAACTACTAACTGCGCATCCAATTCATCCACCTTATTACGAATGCTCGTTGCATTGACAAACAAAGCTTTCAGGTTTGTTTTTCTTATCTCCGTTATACATTTTGCTTCCGTCCTCCTTTTAAGGCCCTCGGTCTCCTTGCATTGGTTCCCATCCCCCTTCCCTGTTTAAACGTGTCCTTTACTGCACTTATTCTCGTTAACTGCACTCATACACTTGCATGTTGTTGACCCCCCACTGTTTAAAATCACCTGCGTAGCACTAGCAAACCTGCCCACCAGAATGTTGGTCCATACCTCCAATTAACGTACAACTCGTCCCTTTTGTACAGGTCACCCATGCCCCCAGAAGATATCTCAGTGGTCTAGAAATCTAAATTCCTGCCCCCTGCACCAACTCCTTCTCCCTGTTTTAGAAAGAACTGCAGGTGCTGGTAAAATCAAAGGTAGATACAAAATGCTGGAGAAACTCAGCAGGTGAGGCAGCATCTATGGAGAGAAGGAATAGGCAATGTTTTGGGTCGAGACCCTTCTTCAGACTGGTGTCATGGGAGGGGGTAGGACAAAGAAACAAAAAAGGCAGAGACAGTGGGACTAGAGGGAGGACTGGGAAGGAGAGAGAGAGCAAGGGCTACCTGAAGTTAGAGGTCAACGTTCATACCGCAGGTTTAAAATTACCCAAGCAAAATATGTGCTGTTCCTCCAATTTGCGCTGTGCCTCACTCTGACAATGGAGGTGGTCCAGGACAGGAAGGTCAGATTAGGAATGGGAGGGGGATTTGAAGTGCTGGGCTTGGTTGATCAGCTTGTTTGAGACAGACTGAGCGGAGGTGTTCAGTGAAATGATCGCTGAGCCTGCGTTTGGTCTTGCCGATGTAGAGAAGTTGATACCTGCAACAGTGGTTGCAGTAGATGAGCTTGGAGGAGGTGCAAGTGAACCTCTGCCTCACCTGGAAAGACTGGTTGGGTCCTTGGATGGAGTCGAGGGGGGAGGTAAAGTGGCAGGTGTTGCATCTCCTGTGGTTGCAGGGGAAAGTACCTGGGGAGGGGGTGGTTTGGATAGGAAAGGACGAGTTGACAAAGGAGTTACGGATGGAGTGGTCTCTGTGGAAAGCAGAAAGGGGTGGAGATGGGAAGATATGGCCAATAGTGTGATCCCTTTGGAGGTGGCACCAGGGAGACAACATACCATCCTCAAGGGTACACAAAAAGCTGGGGAAACTCAGCGGGTGCAGCAGCATCTAAGGAGCGAAGGAGATAGGCGACGTTTCAGGTCGAGACCCTTCTTCAGACTGGTCATCCTCAAGTCTCGCCTGTCACCCACAGAATTTCCTGTCCGCACCTGACAATGGAGTAACCCACCACTGTTGATCGTCAATAGTCTAATGTCCTTTATGAGTGATCTCTAACATGTTTTCTGAATAGCGTTTGTACCCATAAGTTAGCTGTTAAAATGGTAAGAATGCGTTCTTGAGAATTTCTCACATAATTAATTCACATTCGGTGTGTCTTGTTGGTGGGTTAGGATAGAATAATTGGGATGCGGGGATCCAATATCGCACACATATGTGTAATTATTTTTATTGTTTTGCCTGAAAATACATTTTCTTTTTGGGCGGGCTTTTCAAACCTGTTATTTTGGGGACAGTCGGTTATTTCCCGCGTTGTCGTCTGCTCATTGGAGAAAGAGGCAGCTCACGATTGGCCTATTTGACATCACCAATGAGATGAAGCGCTGCGCCACCAATGGTAAGCGCTTCACCGAATTCCTCCAGAAGCTACAAGAAGGGCGAGTGCGGGAGGATTTCCTCATTCTTTGTGCGTAGAACTTTGCGAAAATGACTGGACGAGGGAAAACCGGCGGAAAAGCCAAAGCTAAGCCTAAGTCACGCTCGTCCAGAGCCGGACTGCAGTTCCCGGTGGGCCGTGTTCATCGGCTCCTGAGAAAGGGAAACTATGGCGAGCGGGTGGGTGCAGGAGCCCCTGTCTATCTGGCTGCTGTGCTCGAGTATCTGACGGCTGAAATCCTCGAGCTGGCCGGCAACGCGGCCAGGGACAACAAGAAGAGCCGCATTATTCCCAGACACTTGCAACTGGCCGTCCGCAACGACGAGGAGCTTAACAAGCTGCTGGGAGGGGTGACCATCGCTCAAGGCGGGGTGCTGCCCAATATCCAGGCCGTGCTGTTGCCCAAGAAAACCAGCGCAGCCTCTGGCACCAAGGGCAAGTAGATCAGCGAAACCTCAATCTAACCACCCAAAGGCTCTTTTCAGAGCCACCTACAGTGTCTATCAAAGGGCTGAGCACCGGCTGGGGTGGACGCTAGTTATTTCTGTTCATAAGATCGCTTCGTATATCTGGACGCGCCTCCACCCGCGCGTCTTGTTATAAACCACCCCGGCGAACTCCCCGTTACGTGCTCATGAATAGAGTCAATATTTACCGCAAACAGCGATCAACTACTCTCCGGCTTACTCCAATCTCATGTTCGCCAATTCGTCTGAAGAAGGGTCTCGGCCCGAAACGTCGCCTATCTCCTTCGCTCCTTAGATGCTGCTGCACCCGCTGAGTTTCTCCAGCCTTTTGTGTACCTTCGCCAATTACATGTTTAGTTTAGAGATATATCGCAGAAACAGGCCATTCGGACTGGCGATTCCACGCCGACCAGTGATCCCCGTACACTAACAC
This sequence comes from Okamejei kenojei, assembly GCA_035221665.1. Taxonomy (NCBI): domain Eukaryota; kingdom Metazoa; phylum Chordata; class Chondrichthyes; order Rajiformes; family Rajidae; genus Okamejei; species Okamejei kenojei. Next base: position 11,165,144 of record CM069173.1, read on the forward strand.
AATTTACATATTTTATGGAATTAATGTAGGAAAGCATAACATATGCTGGTTTACACCAAAGATAGACATAAAATGCCTGAGTAACTCAACGGGACAGGCAGCATCTCTGGATCGAAGAAACGGGTGACCTTTCGGGTGGAGACACTTCTTCAGCCAGTATCGCGCTCTCTCCCAACGGGTGGGGAACTGGGGAGTTTCAGATTGGCCGACAGTTCCAGACTTTCAATCCGCAGAGAGGTAACATTTAATCTACAGTAATCTATGTTACAACGCCAAGTACTCAATACTCTGACTGATGAAGGCCAAAGTGCCAAATGCATTTTTGACCACCTTATGTACCTACGACTCGACCTTCTTGTACTCCAAGATCCCTCTGGTCTACAACACTACCCAGCGACCTACCATTTACTGTATTTGTCCTGCCCTTGTTCGACTCCCAAAATGCAACATCTCACACTTCTCTGTATTAAATTCTATCAACCATTCCTCCGCCCACCTGGCCAATCGATCAACAGGAAACTTGCTAATCTTGCCCTGTATGTTCTCTTCCAAATCATTGATGTAGATGACAAACAGTAATGAGCCCAGCACTGAACCCTGTGGCACATCACTAGTCACAGGCCTCCATTCTGCGAAGCAACCTTCCAACATCACCCTCTGCTTCCTTCCATGGAGCCAATGTGCTATCCATTCAGCTCTCTCTCTCCTTGGATCCCTATAGATCTAACCTTCCAGAGAAGCCTACCACCTTTTTCGAATGCCTTACTAAAGACCATGTACACAACATCTACAGCTCTGCCTTCATCGACCTTTTAGCTCGCATCTTAGAAGAAATCAATCATATTTGTGAAACATGACCTCTCACGTACAAAACCGTGCTGACTGTCCCTAATCAGCCCTTGCCCATCCAAATGCCTGTATATCCTATACCTCTGGCACCGCTCCTGTATTTAAGTACGACTCATAAATTACAACTGGGCCTCCCGCAATTTCCTCTCTAGTTTCCCACAATGTCCTGGACTATATCTGATCTGGTCTCGGAGATTTGTCTATTTTCAAACACGACAGTACCTTCAGTACTTCCTCGACATTACCTGAAGTATTGTGTGCAGTTTTGGTCCCCTAATTTGAGGAAAGACATCATTGCTATTCAGGGAGTGCAGCGTAGGTTTACAAGGTTAAATCCCGGGATGGCGGGACTGTCAAATGCTGAGAGAAAGGAGTGGCTGGGTTTGCATACCCTGCAGTTTAGAAGGTTGAGAGGGGATCTTATTGAAACATATACGATTATTAAGGGTTTGTACACGTTAGAGGCAGGAAACATGTTCCTGATGTTGGGAGTGTTCAGAACCAGGGGCCACAGTTTAATTATAAGGGGTAAGCCATTTAGAACGGAGATGAGGAAACACTTCTTCACACAGAGAGTTGTGTCTGTGGAATATTCTGCCTCAGAAGGCTGTGGGGATGGCTTCTCTGTATACTTTCAAGAGAAAGCTAGATAGTGGTCTTAAAGGTAGTAGAGTCAGGGGATATGGGGAGAAGGCAGGAACGGGGTACTGATTAGGGAAGATCAGCCGTGATTACATTGAATGGCGGTGCTGGCTCCAAGGGCCGAATAGCCTACTCCTGCACCTATTGTCTATTGACAGTAACCATGATTGCTCGCCTTGACACTTCCAGTGACTGCTCCAATTTCCTCCGTCCTACTGTCTTTCTCCTCGGTAAATACACAGGAGAAATACTCATTGAGGACCTTGCCCATCTCCTGTGGCTCCACACAGAGGTGACCGCTTTTATTTCTGAGAGGTCCCACTCTCTCTCGTTACCCTTTTTCGCTGTATGTATTTATTTAAAAAAAATTGGGAATGTCTTTTATGCTACTCGACCAAGCTATCTCCTGTTCCCTTTTGTCCTTCTGATCTCCTTTTTTAGTTTGCATCTTAGTTCCTGAAACTCCTCCAAGGATGCACTGGATCCCAGTTGCCAATACCTGTCCCATGCATCCTTCTTGTTTTTGATTAACATCTCCATTTCTCGCATCAGCTGTTTCCTTACATTTGCCTGCTTTGCCTTTCACTCTAACGAGGCCGTACACATCTTCAGCTATCTTCGGTTCACATTTAAAAACATCCCACGGCCGATCTTCCTTTCCCCTCAAATAACCTGCTCCAGTCAACTTGAGCGAGACCTTCTCTCATACCCTCAAAGTTTGCCTTACCCCAGTTGAGCATTTTAACCCTTGGATCCTCTCCATCCCGATCCACAACTATTTTAAACCTAATCAACTGGGGTCACTTGTCCCAAAAGACTCCTCCTCACATTATCATTAACTTGCCCTTCCCAAATTCCCAATACTAGATCCAGCGTTGCCATCTCACGTGTGCGTGCCTCCACATACTGTTTAAGAAGACTCTCCTGAACACTTTTAAGGATTTGCACCCCATCTAAACCTTTCAGGCTATGATTTTCCCAATCTATATTGGGAAAGTTGAAATCCCCTACTTCAACCACCTTATTTGACTTACAGCTGTCTGCAATCTCCCGGCACGTTTGTTCTTCTAATTCCCATTGACTATTTGAGGGTCTGTAGTACACCACCAACATGGTGATCATCCCTTTCTTGTTCCTCAGCTCCATCCATATAGCCTCACTAGGCAAAGTGTCCATAATGTCACCTCTGAACACAGCCGTGACATCCTCCTTAACCAACAATGCAACTCCCCCAAGCCTTTTATCCTCATCCGTCTCTCCTGAAGTTTCTGTACCCCGCAACATTGAGCTACCAGTCCTGCCCCTCCTTCAACCAGGTTTCAGTCATGGCTCCAACGTCCCAGTCGCTCGTAAATATCCACACACAAAGCTCATCTGCCTTACCCATCAGGCCCCTTGTTTTAAAATACCTGCAGTTTAAACCCACCAACTCTCCGGATTTTTGCCTATTCTGTCCATTAAACTTTCCCGCACCACCATCCATACCAAACTATAGCCTCTCCTGTGCCTCTGTCCTGCACGAGATCCCAACCCCTGCCAATCTAGTGTAATCCCTCCTGTGTATGGAGTTGGAATCATTAGGTGCTGTTCTGGTCATCAGACAACAGGAGGAACTGGAATACGCAGGGGAGATTCACCAGGGGATATTGTTGCGTGGGATGAGGCGGAACCTGATAAAGATATAATAAATGATTATAGGGAGAGAGATAGCATGGATAGTGGGAAAACTTTCCTGATTAGTTAGGATGTCAAAGGTTATGGGGAGAAAGCAGGAGAATGTGGCGGAGAAGGAAATAAAGATCAGCAAGGATTGAATGGTGGAATGGTCTTGCTGGGCTGAATGTTTTAATTCTGCTGCTATGACATAAACAAAGGCATGTGAAACTAGTGAGCATCGCTTCCATGGGAGAATGGAGAGGTTTAGAGATGTGAGGATTATATTTTCACCCATTATGTGGTTGCAATGTGAGACACTGCCTGAGAATGTGAGGGATGCAGGTACTCTTTAAACATGTGTAAAGTATCTGGATGAGTGTTTGAAGCATTACGGTGTAGATTGTTACAATACAACGGATTATAAACGCGATTGGTACAGAGGGGTCCTTTATGGCCAGCATACTGAGCCACACAGACTGTCTCTGTGCTGTCTCTGTACTGTACAATTCCATCAGATGTCTTTACAGAAGATACAAGGAACCTGTTAAAATGGCTGTAGATCAGGAACTGGAAGTGAGCGGAATTCAGGAAAATTACAATCACCAGGGAATTGTTTACAAACCCCATATTAGAGCTGACGTTGACAAGTGATTGGGTCATCTTCTCTTCATCCCAGTGGTGTACAAGAAGCGGCTTGTGAGTAGGTGAGTGCCTTGTTTTTTTTTAAATATAATCAATACACAGATTGGGAGAAGGTTTCCCCCTTAAGATAATGAAGGAGGGCAATGTTTATTGGGTTTTCTGAAAGGCAATACATGTTTGATTGGCAATACATGTCTTCCTTCATTAGCTTAAGGGGGAAACCTTCCCCCAATCTGTGTATGCTTGGTTATTAAAAAAAAAAGCAAGACACCCACGTCATCAATTCTTTGATAAGCGACATGCATTGTCGTTCATGAGGCAGCAGTGGATGTTCTCAGCAGGCATTTGATTAGGTGCCAGATCAAAGGTTATTGTGGAAAATAAAAGTTCAGAGATTGGGAGATGACGTGGGTGCCAACAGAAGCGAGTGGACATGAATTAATCTTTCTCTGGTTGCCCACTGACATGAGTGGTATGTCACAGTGATCAATGCCCAGGCCCTAACTTTTTACAATTAATGTGTATTACTTCTCTGACGACCAACGTTTTGATAACTGAATTACTGATAATATAAAGAGAGCTAGGAAAGTACTTTGTGAGGGGTACATGAGGAGGATACAATGAACTATATATAGGTCAGGTAAATGGGCAGAGATCTGGCATGTTTCATCATCCCCACATCCCCTTCACTATGTACTATCCTAATTTGTTCCATCTGCAAATTCAGTAATCCAATCTTCATTCTTCAGTGAAGTAATTGAGAGGCTTGCAAGAGGTTTGAGTCCAGACGTTGATATATTTCTGTTGGAACATGGGTAGAGCATTGGCAGATGGAATGCAAACCTGGAAAAATGTATGATGATGCATTTTAGGACATAAAATAAATATTGGTCATTGGCAGGAAAATGGCAGGATGCTAAGTTATGTTAATGAATAGACAGACAGAGGGGTTAAAATCCAAAGTTCCTTGAAAATTCCAATGCAGTAGATAGGCTGATGAAGAATGTATATGGCATCCCTGCCTTCCTATGTCATGGCATGGAATATAATGGATAGGATGTTATGCAGCAGCTTTACAAAACACTAGTTAATCCACATTTGGAGTAATTGTCCATTCTTCCACTCTGAAACCTCTGCTCTTCTCCATCTGTGGCACCAGAAAGGATGTGATTGTACCGGAGAGAGTGTAGAGGACATTGCCCAGATTCTGGCCTGGACTGGAGAACCTTATCTATGAGGAATTATTGGAGACACTGGTCTTGCTTTCCATGCAGTGAAGGAGATTGATTACTAACCAGATAAAAGTATATACACCAGTGAGAGGCAATAATAGGGTAGAACATCAAATCTATTTCCCATGCCAAGTGTATCAAAAACAAGAGAGCAGATGTTTTCTGTACAGGGAAAGGTTGACATTTGAATCATGGCACCAGAGAGGTTGTGGAATCAGGCACGGTCTGCATGTTGAAGAGGCATTTAGACACAGTCTGAAGAAGGGTCTTGACCCGAAACATCACCCATTCCTTTGCTCCATAGATGCTGACTCACCCGCTGAGTTTCTCCAGCTTTTTGTCTACATTAGACAGAAAGTTAAATAGGCAAGACCTACAGGGTACAGTCAGATGGGATTTGTGTAGATGGGCAAAGATGTGGGGATGGATGGAGAGGGCTGATGTTCCTATTTCTGGGCTGCAGCACTTTATCGCTCTGCAATTGTCCATTTTTGCAAAAACGGAAGAATGGTGTCTGAATTGTGAGACATGACAGAGATCTGAGATTTAGAGAGATCTGGGGTTCCTGGTGCCTGATTTTCAACGGCTCATTCGCCAGGGACAGAACCAATCAGGAAACCGAACAGAATATTATCTGATGAAGTATCTCTGGCCTGAATCATTCGCATTGCTTAATCTTTCACAAGGACAGCTTCCCCAGAAACTATGCAGACTGAAGGGCTGACCTCAGAGTTGCAGAGATCATGAGGGTCCGAGGGAATGTGGATATGTGGAATGTCTTTGTCCGAGGGTTTCAGAATCTAAAAGTAGAAGGCATAGGTTTAAGGTGAGAGGGGACAGAGTTAAGGGACACGTGAGGGGCAAGATGTTTCAACAGAAAGGGATGGGGGTGTATGAGACAAGCTGCCAGATGAGACGATAGAGGCAAGGGCCAAAGGTTGGCAAATGTGATTCCCTCGCGAAGGCCCTTGCTCAATATGGACGTTGGTCCGAAGAACCGGTTTCATAACTCCAGAAAATACTGCCTGACTTGCTGAACGTTTTCCGTTTCTCTTTGTCGTTCTGATCTTCTGATTTAGTTTAGTTTAGAGATACAGCGCAGAAACAGGCCTTACGGCCCAATGAGTCCGCACCGACCAGCGAGCTCCGCACATTAACGCCGACCTACACACATTAGGGACAAGTTACACTTATACCAAGCCGATTAACGCAAAACCATGCATGTCTTTGGAGTGTGGGAGGAAACCTAAGTTCTCGGAACAATCCCACGTGATCACGGGGAGAACATACAAACTCCAACAGACAGCACCTGTAGTCGCGATCGAACCCAGGTCGGCGGCGCTGCACGCGATCTACCGCTGCGCCCAATTCCTTATTATTCGGAATAATCAGTTTCTTTCAACTATATATTACATCCACTTTAATTCCTCCACCCCCTATATATAAATCATATGCGGTGCAGATTTACTGCCGAGGCTGAGGTAAATCAGCTCTTCTACACACTGCTTTATTGAGACCGCGGCGCCTCAATAAAGGCCTCCGGCCGCTTTCCCAGTCCGCTGCCGCGGCCCGTCGGGAAATGTTCAACTAGTAATGCAGTGAAATCGGCTGGACATTTGTCCCCCCGGGAACAGCTGCTTAATCGTTGCTAATTAATGGAGAAGCGCTCAATATGCTTATTGAGAAGACTGCCCCAGAAAACTGTTATATAATATATTTGGTTGTATCTCCCAATCAAGGACCTTAACAAAAGAAGTCCTGAAAATAACTGCCTGTCCCGCCATTACCGGAAATATGAAAACGCCTGACCAAATATATTTTGTTCCAAGATAATATAAATGTAATCGTGATAATGTGGATTCAAATTCCAGAATCGCAGATGTATAGATATTTGTTTATTGTTTGATATTCTGTTTAGAGCCTTATTATATTCCTGTTCCGATGTGGGTACTTATGCCAATTAAACAGTCGTGATTCTCTACTTGGTAATACAACATCATTAATTTAGGATTATTTCGACCGGCAATCTATCAGAAAAAAAAACTAATCGCGGCCGGAACTGAACGGTTTCGAGTGAAGGACGGATCGATTTTCACAAACTGCAGTTGGAGCACGGGCTGCAGTGTGAAAATCAAAGGTAGGATCTTTGGTGAAAAGTTTCTCTGGGGGGAAAAAAAAGTCAACTACTGCCCAATAGAAATGTGATTCAGACCAGTTAAATAAACGAGGACAGAAGTTAATAAACCGCAATACCTTCAGCAAATAAAACAGCAACAATAGCACTAATCGGTTTTCCCATGGGTACAACTTATGTTGACTGGCACAAGCCGATTCGAAAGGGATGAAGTTTCATGTCTGGTTGGTACACAAAAGGCTGGAGAAACTCAGCGGGTGCAGCAGCATCTAAGGCGCGAAGGAGTTAGGCGACGTTTCGGGTCGAGACCCTTCAGACTGGTCAGGGATCAGGGAAACGAGAGATATAGACGGTGATGTGGAGAGATAAAGAACAATGAATGAAAGATATGCAAAAAAGTATCAATGATAAAGGGAACAAGCCATTGTCAGCTGTTTGTGATGTGAAAATGAGAAGCTGGTGCGACTAGCGTGGGGGAGGGAGATAGAGAGCGAGGGAATGCCAGGGACCGAAGGCTGAGGGAGAGGTGGGAAGGGGAGGAGACAGCAAGGATTAACAGAATTGAGAAAATTCAATGTTCAAGCCCAGAGGATGCAGACTCCCCAAGCGGAATATGAGGTGCTGTTCCTCCAACTTGCGGTGTTGCTCACTCTGGCCGTGGAGGAGGCCCAGGACCGAGAGGTCGGATACGGAATGGGAGGGGGAGTTGAAGTGCTGAGCCACCGGGAGGTCGGGTTGGTTAATGCGGACCGAGCGGAGGAGTTCGGCGAAACGATCGCCAAGCCTTTCATGTCTGGTTGTTGGCCAGGAATGTAACGGAGACACCAGAAATGTCCGGGATACAGAAACCACATTTAATCAGTAAACAGCATCTCAAATAATGTAAAATAACATTCAGAAAGTATTCTGTTGTAATTCAATAACGAAATATTAGTGTTGCACTTTTATGTGAAAATGTGAGTGGCTCTTAAAAGAGCCTTTTGGTTTTCCTTGTTTCGTCCCCATTGAGTAGATGTTTACTTGGAGCTGGTGTACTTGGTTACAGCCTTTGTCCCTTCCGACACGGCGTGCTTAGCCAGTTCCCCGGGCAGCAGCAAGCGCACGGCGGTCTGAATCTCCCTGGAACTGATGGTCGACCGTTTGTTGTAATGGGCCAGGCGGGAAGCTTCGCCCGCTATACGCTCGAAAATATCGTTAACAAACGAATTCATGATGCTCATGGCCTTGGAGGAGATGCCGGTGTCAGGGTGAACCTGCTTCATTACTTTGTAGATGTAGATGGCGTAACTCTCCTTCCTCGACCTCCTGCGCTTCTTGCCCGCCTTGCCTACAGGTTTCGCTAATGCTTTCTTGGCGCCCTTCTTGGCTGTTGTTTTCGACGGCTCCGGCATTTCCTCGGTGAATTTCAAACACAAAAGTGACCAAAGTAATCTTTGCTCCGCTTTATGATCCTTGGAAATGATAAGAAACCGTTCGGAGCGCGAATTAAATATGCAGCGGCGTCGCCCTATGCTAATGAGGGATGCAGCAGGAGCGAATCGTCATTGGGTAGTCGGAGACATGTATCACACTTCGCTATAAACGTTCTGATTGGATATCTGCGGTGAAACATTGCAATCCCTCGCTCCCCCAATCTGAAGCCACTTCCACTGCCCCGTATGCGCCGCACCAAGCTCCAGTATCTTTTGCGTAACACAACATTTACGTGGATAGGACAGGTTTATAGGGATACTAGACTAAGTGGGACCCGTTGGGTCCCATGTTCACACGGAAGGGCTGGTCCCCCAACGCAATATTGCACCTCTCCACCAATTCTAATATTGGTGGCCAGTGGGGAGGGGCTTTCTGTAGCGCTAGTAGGGGTGTTGTGGGCCGAAATGACTGGTTTCCAGAGGGCTAGTATGGACATTGTGTGCAGAAAGAATTCTTGGACTGGCAGCTCAGTTACTCAGGCCTGGTGCGCTGACAGCTCAGTCACTCAGACTTGTAGGCTGGCATCTCAGTAACTCAGGTCTGGTAGGCTGGTAGCTCAGTCACTCAGGCCCTCAGTCACTCAGGCACTCAGTCACTCAGGCAGCTCAGCTCAGCTCAGAAACAGCCAGAAATTCTGCCCAAAACAGTGAGAGAAATGGGGGAGAGAGAAGGGGCATTCTTTTCTGCTCCTGGATGCCCAGGTTGCCGAACCAGGCCATGATGCAACCAGTCAACATGCTCTCTACTGTACACCTGTAGAAGTTCGATGGAGTCTTCTTTGAAATACCAACTCTCCGTAATCTTCTCAGGAAGTAGAGACGCTGATGTGCTTTCTTTATAATTGCATCAGTGTGCTGGGACCAGGAAAGATCTTCGGAAATATGCACGCCCACGAATTTGAAGTTCTTGACCCTTTTCACCATATATAAACAGGATTGTATATAAACAGGATTGTGGGTCCCTATCCTACTCCTTCCAAAGAACACGACCGGGTATGCCATCAGGTCCAGGCACTTTCTGAGGGTTCACCCACCTGAAGAATCTTTTGACGTCGACCTCTGTGACTGTGACTGAAATACTATCAAGGCGAATGGGGGTTTGGGAAGGCACATCAGTGTTTTCCCTATCAGAGCATGCTTAATACGCATTGAGCTCATCAGGGAGTGATGCTTCGTTGACAATTGAGCTGCCTCCTGTTGGAGGTGATGGCATTCATGCCTTACCACAGTTGCCGAACATCCGTCTCATCCTCCAGCTTGGAGCAGAAGTCCCTTTGGCCTTTTTGATGGTCTTACCAAGGTCATATTTGGACTTCTTGTAGACCTCTGCATCTCCAGACCTGAATGCCCGGGACCTGGACTTCAGAAGAGTGCGGATCTCATGGTTCATCCAAGGCTTCTGGTTAGGAAACACTCGGAAGGTTTTTGTTGGGATGCAGTCCTCCACACATTTCTTTGTGAAGTTTGTAACGACTGTGGCGTATTCATTCAGGTCCGTTGCCGAGTCGCTGAACATTGCCCAGTCTACAGTCCTGGAGTTGTTCCTTCAGCGGCGGCAACGGTGGGGACTTTAACATTGCAGAATGGGGCGACCCCTTGTCAGAGAGGTGTTCCGACCACTGGCCTGTGGCCTACAACATCTTGGAGCCTCGGCCTGTGGAGCTACTGGCGGCAGCCGTGGAGCGGACCTTCCATCATGGAGCAGGCGATCCCTCACCGGGGATCGCTGGAGACGAGCTCCAACCGCCGGCCTGTGGCCTCCAACATCTGGAAGCCGTGGTCGGAGGTGTCCGACTGGGAGATGGCCGACTAGGTTCTCCAGGCTGCGGGATGTGTTCGACCTGTCCCAACGTCGGCGTTCTGACCATCCCAACCAGAGGGCTTGAACATCAGGCCATCCATAGCGGCGACTACGGAAGGCCAGGGCCCCGAACAATTGTGAACAACGGAGGAACTGTATTTCCTTCCACCACAGTGGAGAATGCTGTGGTGGATGTCTGTGTTGAATTATGTTGCGTATTATGTCCTTTTTTAATTGTAACGCTGCATGGTGAATTCATTTCACTGCACCTGATGGTGTATGTGACAAATAAATTTGAACTTGAACTTGGGATGAGTAGACAGAGACAGGAGGCGAACAGAAAGCAATATCCAGGTCTGTGCTACTAGGTCTGGCTCTTGTGGCACAGTCGGATGAATGAGGCCAGTTAGGCAACAGTGATAGGATACTTGATAGTCAGGGGAAAATAATGAAATTCTGTGAGGATAGGAATAGGAAGTTGGGATAGATTAATGCATGGTAGAAAGGTTGGAGCAGGGAGTCAGATTATTGGATTATTGGGATATTTTCTGTGGCAGCAATGACCTGCACAAGAGGGACTGGTTGCAACTGAACTGGAAGGGGACCAATATTCTCGTGGGCTGATTTGCACACAATGCCAGGGAAGGTTTAAAATAGACTGGGAGTGGTGTGGGTTCGAAAGCAGTAGTGGGGCAAGTGGGAGCTGGAAGATGATTGCAAAGTTTGCAACAGCAAGTTCAGTATATTCGTTACGAAGCAGCAGTGCAGGGAGCAAAAAAAGTATGTCAAATTAAATGGATGCTTGCTTGGGGGGGGGGAGGGGGCTAGTGAGAGGACGTGTTTGTTTGGAGATTCGTCTGTTTAGCAATTTGTAGTTAATTTTATTGAGTTCATTCAAAATTTTTGGTGTATTTTTATCATTCATCCTTTTTAGTTAACTGTGCAGATAGTAAATTGGTGAACTTTGTGAATTGTTCGTGAAACTCCGTGTGAAATTTATGTATTTTTAACTGGAAGCTGAGGCCAACATCAGTCACCATACTGATAACAGCAGAATTCAGCGGAGCCGGCATAGATGTGAGTCAGTCCACCTGGAAAACCGTGAGTGAGAGTTGAGTTCAGAACTTTCATTCTAGCGCGTGTGTGAACTAAAATCTGCCTGCCCCGTGAGTGAATTGAACTGTGCTTGCCCCATGAGCGAATTGAGCTGTGCCTGCCCAAGAGTGAATTGAACTGTGCCTGCCCAAGAGCGAATTGAACTGTGCCTGCCCCGTGAGTGAATTGAACTGTTCCTGCCTCGTGAGTGAATTGAATGATGCCTGCCCTGTGCTGATTGAACTGAGCTGTGCCTGCACTGTGAGTGAATTGAGCTGTGCAGCCCAGTGAGTGAACAGAATTGTTAGCCCTACACTGTGATTGAAATGGATTGTTGGTCCTGCACTGTGCTTGACTTTGAAATTAAATGGATTAAATTATTGGCACTGCACTGTGCTTGACATGAAATGAAATGGATTGCATTTTTCGCCCTGCACTGTGCTTGACTTGAAATGGTATTGATTGAATTGTTTGCCCTGCACTGTGCCTGACGAAATGGAATAGATTGAATTGTTGGCCTTGCAATGTGCCTGACTTGAAATGGAATGGATTGAAATGTTGGCCCAGCACTGTGCCTGACTTGAAATGGAATGGATTGAATTGTTGGCCCTGCAATGGGCTTGATTTGAAATGAAATGGATTGAATTGTTGGCCCTGCACTGTGCCTGACATGAAATGGAATGGAAAGGATTTTTGGCCGTGTACTGTGTCTGACTTGAAATGCGATGGATTAAACTGTTGGCCCTGCACAGTGACTGACTGGAAATGGACTGGATTGAATAATTTGCCCTGCACTGTGCTTGACATGAAATGGTGTTGATGAATTGTTGGTCCTGCATTGTGCCTGATGAAAAGGAATGGATTGAATTATTGGCCCTGCACTGTGACTGACTTGAAATGGAAAGGATTGAATTGTTGGCCCAGCACTGTGCCTGACTTGAAATTGAATGGATTGAATTAATGGCCCTGCACTGTGCCTGACTTGAAATGGACTGAATTTAATTGTTGCTCCTGCATTTTGCATGACTTGAAATGAAATGGATGGATTTGTTGGCCTTGCACTTTGCTTGATGAAATGGATTGAATTGTTGATCTGCACTGTGCTTAATTGAAATGGTATTGATTGAATTGTTCGCCCTGTACTGTGCTTGATGAAATGGAATTTATTGAATTGTTGGCCCAGCACTCTGCGTGACTTGAAATGGAATGGATTGAATTATTGGCCCTGCACTGTGCTTGACTTGAAATGGAATTGATTGAATTATAGGCCCTGCACTGTGCCTGACTTGAAATGGAATGTATTTAATTGTTGCTCCTGCAGTGTGCCTGACTTGAAATGGAATGGATGGATTTGTTGGCCCTGCACTTCGGCTGACTTGAAATGGAACAGATTGTATTGTTGCCCCTGCTCTGTGCCTTACATTAAATGGAATGGATTGAAAAGTTGTCCCTGCATTGCGCCTGACTTGAATTGGAATGGATTGAATTGTTGGCCCTACACTGTGCCTGACTAGAAATGTTATGGATCGAATTGTTGGCCCTGCACTGTGCCTGACTTGCAATGGGATGGTTTGAAATGTTGGCCCTGCACTGCGCCTGACTTGAAATGGAATTGATTGAATTGTTGGCCCAGCACTGTGCCTGAATTCAAATGGAATGGATGGAATTGCTGGCCCAGCACTTTGCCTGTATTGAAATGGAATGCATTGATTCGTTGGCCCTGTGCCTGACTTGAAAGGTGATGGATTGAATCGTTGTCCCTGCACTGTGCCTGACATGAAATGGAATGGATTGAATTGTTGTCCCTTCACTGTGCCTGACTTGAAATGGAATGGATTCAGTCGTTGTCCTCGCACTGTGCCTGATTTGAAATGGATAAATGTCAATATTCCGAGGCTAATTCAACCCATACCTTTGTAAGTTGCATAAAAATTAATATATTTTGGGTGGATATTTTTTTAATTATTTCCATAGTGGTTAATACTCAACTGGAGCCCGATCCTAAATTAATAATATTGGGAATATCTGAACAATACCTAAACCTTACAATAAACCAAAGAAATTTCCTTGATTATAATATAATAACTGGGAACAAATTAATATTAAAATTTTTGAAAAACCCTGCATCTCCCACAATTAAAATGTGGATTATGGAGATGTCGGAGACCTTAAATCTGGAAAAAATTAGACTTGTCTTAATTATTTAATAGAATATGGTCTCCAGTCATAGATTATTTGAAGGGGTAGAATGGACCGGCACTGATACCTGACGGAAGCTTGAACCCAGGACTAGATGAATAGTTGTATTTTCTTACCAACGGACCTATCTCCTGTTGTATTATGGATAGTTTATCCTATTTCTCTAATTTTCTTTTCTTTTTCTTTCTTTTTTCTATCTATTAATTTAAAAAATAATAATAATTAGCGTCAATGTTAATATGTAACCGATAAATGCTACAATGGTAGTGGAGTCCCTGGAATCCTGGATATTTAATATGTAACCGTTTAATAAAGTTTGTAGTGGTTCGGACTATGATATGTACATGCCTCTAATAAAATTTAGCATTAAAAAAAAGAAGAAAAGTTGGCCCTGCACTGTGCTTGACTTGAAATGGAATTGATTGAATTGTTGACCCAGCACTGTGCCTGACATGAAATGGAATGGATTGAATTGTTGTCCCAGCACTGTGCCTGACTTGAAATGGAATGGATTCAGTCGTTGTCGCTGCACTGTGTCTGACTTGAAATGGAATGTATTGAATCATTAACCCTGCACTGTGCCTGATTTGAAATGGAATGGATTGAATCGTTGTCCCTGCACTGTGTCTGTCTTGCAATGGAATGTATTGAAATGTTTGCCCTGCACTGTGCCTGTCAAAATGGAATGGTTTGAACTGTTGGCCATGCACTGTGCCTGAATTGAAATGGAATCAATTGAATTGTTGGCCCTGCACTGTGCCTGACTTGAAATGGAATGTATGGATTTGTTGGCCCTGCACTTTGCCTGACTTGAAATGGAACAGATTGAATTGTTGCCCCTGCTCTGTGCCTTACCTTAAATGGAATGGATTGAAAGGTTGACCCTGCACTGTGCCTGACTTGAAATGGAATGGATTGAATTTTTCGCCCAGCACTGTGCATGACATGAAATGGGATGGATTGAATTATTGGCCCTGCACTGTGCCTGACTTGAAATGGAATGGTTTGAAATGTTGGCCATGCACTGCGCCTGACTTGAAATGGAATTGATTGAATTGTTGGCCCAGCACTGTGCCTGAATTCTAATGGAATGGATGGAATTGCTGGCCCGGCACTTTGCCTGAATTGAAATGGGATGGATTGAATCGTTGGCCCTGCACTGTGCCTGACTTGAAAGGTAATGGATTGAATCATTGTCCCGGCACTGTGATGACATGAAATGGAATGGATTAAATTGTTGTCCCTGCACTGTACCAGACTTGAAATGGAATGGATTGAATCGTTGTCCCTGCACTGTGTCTGTCTTGCAATGGAATGTATTGAAATGTTTGCCCTGCACTGTGCCTGATGAAATGGAATGGATTTAATTGTTGGCCGTGCACTGTGCCTGACTTGAAATTGAATGGATTGAATAGTTGGCCCTGCACTGTGCCTGACATGAGATGGAATGGATGGATTTGTTGGCCCTGCACTTTACCTGACTTGAAATGGAACGGATTGAATTGTTGCCCCTGTTCTTTGCCTTACTTTAAATGGAATGGATTGAAATGTTGGTCTAGCACCGCGCCTGACATGAAATGGAATGTATTGAATTGTTGGTCATGTACTGTGCTTGATTTGAAAAGAAATGGATTGAATTGTTAGCCCTGCACTGTGCTTGATTTGAAATGAAATGGATTGAATTGGTGGCCCTGCACTGTGTTTGACGTGAAATGGTATCAATGAATTCTTGGCCCTGCACTGTGCCTGACAAAATGGAATGGATTGAATTGTTAGCCTTGCTCTGTGTCTGACCTGAAATGAAAATGATTGAATTATTATCCCTGCTCTATGAATTACTTGAAATTGAATGGTTAGCCCTGCACTGTTCTTGACTTGAAATGAAATGGATTGATTTGTTGGCCCTGTACTGTGCCTGACTTGAAATGGAATGGATTGAATTGTTGGCCCAGCACTGTGCATGATTTGAAATGGAATTAATTGAATTGTTGGCCCAGCACTTTGCCGGACTTGTAAAGGAATGGATTGAATTGTTGGCCTTGCATTGTGCTTGATTTGAAATGAAATGGATTGAATTGTTGGCCCTGCACTGTGCTTGACATTAAAAGGTATCAATGGATTGTTGGCCCAGCACTGTGCCTGACAAAATTGAATCGATTGAATTGTTGGACCTGCTCTGTGTTGACATGAAATGGAAAGGATTGAATTGTTCCCCCTGCACTGTTCCTGACTTGAAATTGAATGGATTGAATTGTTGGCCCTGTACTGTGCTTGACTAAAAATGGAATGGATGGATTTGTTGGCCCTGCACTTTGCCTGACTTGAAATAAAAAAAAAAAAAAAATAAAAAAAAAAAAAAAAAAAAAAAAAAAAATATAAAAAAAAAAAAAAAACGGATTGAATTTTTGCCCCTGCTCTGTGCCCTACCTTAAATGGTATGAATTGAAAATTTGTCCCTGCACTGTCCTGACTGGAAAACAAATGGATTGAATTGTTGGCCCTGCACTGTGCCTGACTTGAAATGTAATGGATTGAATTGTTGGCCCTGCACTGTGCCTGACTTGAAATGGAATGGATTCAATCGTTGTCCCTGCACTGTGTCTGTCTTGAAATGGAATGTATTGAACCATTGACCCTGCACTGTGCCCGACTTGAAATGGAATGGATTGAATTGTTGGCCCAGCACATTACCTGAATTGAAATGGAATCGATTGAAAAGTTGTCCCTGAACTGTGCCTGTCTTGCAATGGAAATAATTGAAATGTTTGCCCTGCACTGTGCCTGACGAAATGGAATGGATTGAATTGTTGGCCCTGCACTGTGCCTGACTTGAAATGGAATGTATTGAATCATTGACCCTGCACTGTGCCTGACTTGAAATGGACTGGATTGAATTGTTGGCCCTGCACTGTGCCTGACTTGAAATGGAATGCATGGATATGTTGGCCCTGCCCTTTGTCTGACTTGAAATGGAATGGATTGAACTGTTGCTCCTGCTCTGTGCCTTAATTTAAATGGAACGGATTGAAAAGTTGACCTTGCACTGTGCCTGACTTGAAATGGAATGGATTGAATTTTTGGCCCAGGACTGTGCAAGACATGAAATGGGGTGAATTGAATAGATGGCCCTGCACTGTGCCTGACTTGAAAGGTAATGGATTGAATCGTTGTCCCTGCACTTTGCCTGACTTAAATGGAACGGATTGAATTGTTGCCCCTGCTCTGTGCCTTATTTTAAATGGAATTAATTGAATTGTTGGCCCAGCATTGTGCATGACATGGAATGGAATGGATTGAATTGTTGGCCCAGCACTTTGCTGGACATGAAATGGAATGGATTGCATTGTTGGCCATGCACTGTTATTGATTTGAAATGAAACAGATTAAATTGTTGGCCCTGCACTGTGCTTGATATGAAATGGTATCGATGAATTATTGGCCCTGCACTGTGCCTGACAAAATGGAATGGATTGAATTGTTGGCCCTGCACTGTGCATAACCTGAAATGGAAAGGATTGAATTGTTGACCCTGCACTGTACTGGACTTGCAATGGAATTGATTGAATCATTAGCCCTGCACTGTGCCTGATTTGAAATGGACTGGATTGAATTGTTGGTCTTGCACTGTGCCTGACCTGAAATGGAATGGATTCAATTGTTGGCCCTGCACTGTGCTTGACTTGAAATTGAATGGATTGAATTGTTGGCCCAGCACTGTGCCTGACTTGAAATGAAATGGATTGAATTGTTGGCCCTGCACTGTGATTGACATGAAATGGTATTGATGAAATGTTGGCGCTGCACAGTGCCTGACAAAATGGAATGGATTGAATGGTTGGCCCTGCATCTGCCTGACAAAATGGAATGGATTGAATTGTTGGCCCTGCATCTTCCTGACCAGAAATGGAAAGGATTGAATTGCTGCCACTGCACTGTGACTGATTGAAATGGAATAGATTGAATTGTTGGCCCTGCACTGTTCCTGATTTGAAATGGAATGTCTCAGGAGTAGATGATGTGCCCATTGTTTATTTGTCACCTACATCAACAATTTGGCTGGAAATGTATAAGACCACATTTAGCTTAATGCAGCCAGTGAGCAAGACTGTGCAGGTATAGAGCAAGATATAGATCAGCTCCAGAAATGGCAGAAGGAGGTTATTCTGAGTGCATGTGAGGTGTTGCACTTTTGGAGGTCAAATGGAAGGGTAAAGTATACAACTAATGACAAGATGGCATACCTTTAAGGTGAGAGGACCAACAATTAAAGCTGTGCAGGGAATTATTTTGTTCAGAGAACATTGGGAACCTGGAACGTACACCCAGGGATGGTGGTGGAGGCAAATATGACACTAGCATTTAAAAGGCTTCTTGAAATGTACATGGATGTGCAGTGAATGCAATGATATGGATCATGTGTAGGCTTAAGGATATGGATCATGTGTAGACCAAAAGGCCTGTTCCATTGCATGCATATGACATGATTTGTAAGTTTGGAGGTGACAGCAAAATATATGGTATTATAGACAAAGAAGAAGATTTTCAAGAATTATATTGGTTTTTCAATCACATATATTTGAGATAAGTGCAAGGTGTGCAGTTTGGAAAGACAAAACAGAACTTCACAGTGAATGGTAGTGCCCCGTGGCAGGTTGTAGAAAAGAGGGATCCAAGAGTACAATTACTTAGTTCCCTGTAAGTTGCATCACGGGTAGACAGGTTGGTGAAGAGGGCTATTGGCATTCTGACCTTCGTCAGTCAGAAAAGTAAGTATAGAAGTTAGTTGTTACATTGCAGTTGCATACGACATTAGTGAGGCTGCATGTGGAGTGTGCTGTTCGGTTTGGGGCACGATGCTACAAGGAAACATGCAAATAAGCTGGAAAGAGTACAGAAAATAATTACAAGAATATTGCCAGCATTTGACTGAATTACATGAAGAGATTTTGCAGGCTGGGACTTTATTCCTCGGAACATATGTCTGAGTGGTGATCTTATTGAAAAGATCAAACCAAGAGGGGCATGGACAGAGTTATTGAAACATAATTTATCAATGTTTGGGGAATCAAGAACCAGAGTGCATTGGTTTAAGGTCAGAGGTGAAATATTTAATGGAAATCTGATGAGCAACCTTTTCATACAGGGTGGTGTGTTTATAAGATGAGATGTCAGATAATGTGATGGATACAGGTACAGTAACCACGTTTAAAATACCATTTGGACTGTTAGAGGGATAGGAAAACTTCAGTGGTGTAGGTCAAACACGGATGCACAGGACTAACTTAGATGGCAGCCTGGTTGGCATAGACAAATTGGGCTGCTGAACCTGTTTCTGTGCTGTATGACTGATATCAGGATATTAGAATGAGGAAGGGTGTAGAAGTGATGGCATTTAACTTCCTCAATATTGACGGGAATTGCCTCGGCAAAAAGGGGTTTGGATGGAAGAATTTGTAAATGGCATCTGAGAGCATGTTTTGAAGCAGTATGTATAGAGAGCCACTGGGGAGGGGCAGTACCAGAATTTATCTTGGGGAACGAGGATGGGAAGTTGATAGAAATATCTATGGCAAAACATTTTCTAAACAGCGGCCATGGTTCGATCTGTTTCAAGGTAGTCGTGAAAATAATTTGTTTTGTTTTGTGAAACAGGGTCTTTAACTGGGGGAAGTTGGAGATCAATAATGTTCACCAAAGATATTAGAGAAGCTTCTCTAGTATCTTTGGTGTTCACCACCGTTGTTGGACGAATAACAGATGGTGATGAGTGAGATGGTGAGATCGGCCGATTGACCAAACGGTGCCAGCACAACAACCGGGCTCCCAATACCAGTAAAACCAAGGAACTGATTGTGGACTTTGGAAGAGAAAGAATGAGGACCCACAATCCTGTTTATAATATCAATGGGACAATGGTGGAGTCAAAAACTTCAAATTCCTGGGCATGCATTTTTCTGCAGATCTTTCCTGGACCCAGCACACTGATGCAATTATAAAGAAAGCACGTCAGCTACTCCATAGTCTCTACTCCATAGTCCTACTCTACTTCTCTAATTTTAGATAGCCCTTGCTTTCTCTCTCCTTCCTGCGAGGGATAAAATGATTAAACCCCACTATTGTAAGGGGCTTTAAAGAGGATTCTAACCGATAGAGGTCGGGAGAGGATTCTGACACAACTGTGGATGAAGTTACCAGAACTGTCCTTGAGTAAGGATTGATAGCATTGTATAGCGGTAGAAGGGAGTGATGTAGATGACCTTATCGGTAGAAGGAAGTGATAAAGAAGACCGTTATCGGTAGAAGGGAGTGATAAATGCGACCCTTGTCAGTATAGCCCAGCTTTTAGTTCTGATATAAGAGAACTGAGAGAGGTCAGTTGGAGGTGAGCAAAACTGGGGCAGGTCATGTACAACTGAGCATGCTTAATAAAATAAATGAATATTACAACACACCCCTGGTCAAGAAACTGCTCATTACCATGCACATGTATGGACATGCGATGTATGATGTGGGAGGTATTGGGGGGACGTACCGACAGACTGTGCACCTCAGTGCTCTGATTGGGGAGAGCCAGAAGGGGAGGTTAAATGTAGAATTGTGTGTATAAAGGGGCTTTACTTTTCTGACTTTGATGTGTCTCAACTTGGAGAGGCACCCGACTTTGCAGACTCACAAATAAAGAATCTCTTGTTTCCATGATTTAGTCTCTGAGTAGTGATTGTGAGCACACCGCATATCTCACAAAGTGGGGGCCCATACGGGATTGCCACTCCGGCTGCTCGGTGGAAGCACAGAAGGAAGGGAAGGTGCACCCTGCTGATTTCAGCAGACTTTGATCTCCTTGCTTGCCATCAGCAGTTTGAGCGAGTGATATCCGGACATGAGACTCGGGAAACAAGAGGGACTGTCTGATGAATAAACAAGGGACGGTCGAGTGATTCTTGTGCACAAGACCCGGGTAAGAAAACTGACTATTAAGTATTGTCTGGGCGACCGAGGGTCTGTCAGACGGGAATAGTCCGATAAGATGAAGATAACCGGAACGGGAAAAGTAAGAGTCTGGGGGAAAACAGGACAATGCTCACACTGGTGAAGAGCCGCACATTCTGCCTGATAGTCCATTGGGGCGAATGTGGCAATCTTGGGGAGAAGGAAGCCCCGGGGGTAAAGATAAGGAGACTATGATTAAGTTCTGTTATTTTGATGAACCAAAGGAACCAATAAGGGGGAGTTCAGTCTGGTGCCACTGGGTTGTACAGAATATTCAGAGTATCACTCAGACATTGCAAAATTCTAAGGAAAATCACAGTGCCAAATGTTTTGAGAATGAAAAGTTAAAAAAGGAAGGAGCAGCACATGAAAGACATATTGAGTTGTTTCACACAATCTATAGAAGAAACTCATATACAGATTGGTCAGGTACATGAGGAGTTAGTGCAAAATATGTTAATATTGAAACTTTAATCTGTGTAGGAAATTGCATAATTTCATTGAAGTAAGAATGGAACGAATGTGATTTGTGTGTAAAAACCGGTTTTGTATGAATGAGGAAGTTTAAATATGTGATAAGTTTGTTTGTTGTAGGCCACATGCTGTAAAGGTATGTGTGTGTGGTCCTTTAAGAAATTGTCAGCAATGGGGGAGGTTACGAACAGCTGTAAGGACAACGCTTTGTATTATCGCAACTTAAAATGGGAAAGTTGGAAAATGTAGGTTGCGTGGCTTCTATAGATTTCTTTTCAGTAAAGTTAATTTGGAAAATTGTTAGTCGTATGTATTTAAACTAGGAATTGGAATTTGGGAATTGTAGGGGGAATGGTTTGAACAAAATTAGAAATAAGTTAATTGCTGAACAACAAGCAACTTTTATGGTTTGTTTAGATAAACATTCTGGTTGGAGAAGGGTAATAAATTAATGGGGCCCAAGGGGAAAAAAAAGGAGTTGGCAGACAATGAGTTAAACATGAGTTAAAGAGGTATTCACCTTTGATCGCCCCTGTTCGACAGAAAAAGTGAAGGTTGTATGGTTTGCTTTAATCTGTTGTATTTTACCTGTTTTTAAGATGCACACAATTGATAAAGTGCACAAAGAAAGATAATACAATAAGTAAGATAACTGCAGTTGAATTGCTAAGTAAAATGTTCTCTGTATCTAAAGAAAGCACTCTGAGACATGAGGGGAAAGAAAGGAAAAGCATGAGAGATCTCAGGGAGATAATAATCAAAGGGATCAGAGAAGCTGTCCCCAAGGGACAGAATTTCAAACGAGCTTTTGAAAACCAGCAAAACAAAGATGAACCTCCGACAGTGCTCTTGCAGAGGCTGAGGAGGGACATCCAGCAATATTCGGGAATAAACCCTGATTCAGACGGAGGTCAGCAGTTGCTAAAGGTTAATTTTGTAACCAAATCATGGCCAGATATTAGGAAGAAACTGGAAAAATTGGAGGATTGGATTGACAAACCATTAAACCAATTGTTAACAGAGGCTCAGAAAGTATATGTATGACGGGATGAGGAAAAACAGAAGGGAAAGGCAAAAATGACGTTGCAGGCAGTACAGCAAGGGGTAAAGAAGAAGGGAGACGAAGGTGATAGAAGGCGGGCACTCATGGAGACTGGGGAAGGGGAAGTGGCAGAGGCAGAGGACGAGGAAGAGGTGTATGGAGAGACCAAAGTTGGGGTCCCCGGGAAAACAAGGAACAAGGATCAGGAGGGTGGTACACTGGGCCCATCCCGGTGTTATCATTGTAACGAGGAGGGTCATTTCAAGAGGGAATGTCCCAGGCTACGATGGGAGGTGCAGTCGTACGCACTCATGGAGGAAGAATACGGACGTTGGGGGTCCTGCTCCCTGGGGTGCATGGGATACACACGGGAGCCTCTGGTAAACTTGAAATTAGGACCACAGGGAGAGGATATGGTATTTATGGTAGATTCGGGAGCGGAGAGATCAAGCATAACTAAGGTACCGGAAGAAATAGGATTGGGTGGAAAACAAGTCAGAGTCTCGGGGGTAGGAGGGAAATTGATGACTACCCCCGAGGTAGAAGGGGTGGTGGTAAAATATGAGAATCGAGAAGTCAGTGGAAGATTTTAAAAGGAAGGTGAATAAATTTGCAAATTTATAGAAGAATTTGGTTCTTTTTCAGGATATAGAATAAATTGGAACAAAAGCGAAATTATGACGATAAAACCTCAAGAGTCGACACATCTATTGAAATTCCCTTTTAGAATTACAACAGAAAAATTTAAATATTTGGGCATCCAAATTACTAGGAACTATAAATCATTACTCAACGCAAACTATATGCCTTTATTAACTAAATTAAATGGGCTGATTAAATTTTGGAAGACACTGCCGATGTCATTAATAGGCAGAATAAACACGATAAAAATGATCTTCTTACCACAAATATTGTACCTATTTCAATCAATACCAATATACATACCTAAAAAATTATTCAAAAAATTAGATTCCGATATTATAAACTTCATATGGGATTATAAATCACACAGAATTAAAAAAAAAAAACCACTTGTGTAAATCTAAAGAATCAGGGGGACTGACACTCCCTAACTTATTGTATTATTATTGGGCAGTGAATATTAAAAATATAATCTACTGGTTGGACAGTTCTGCCCAACAGGTAGATTGGATAAGAATGGAGAAAGAGGATTGTTCCCCTTATAATATAGGAGCGATCCTTCTTTCTCCGATAAAACTGAACAATGTAATATACAAGAAGAATCCAATTATTCATAGTATAATACGAATTTGGAAACAAATAAAATTAACTTTAAAATTAAGAAAATTATCGCTTCTTTCTCCAATAGCTAATAATCCCTCATTCAAACCATCCATTATTGATAAAACGTTTACCCATTGGGAAAGAATAGGAATTAAAATGATGGGAGATATGTATGCAATGGGAAAACTTTTATCATTCCAACAATTACAACTAAAATATAATTTGAAAAGTAATCAAGATTTCAAATACCTTCAAATTCAAGATTATTTGAAAAAGTATATACAAGGATATCAAACTTTAACCCAGATCTACTGGAGGAAGGAATGAATAGAAAGGCAGAATCAAGCAATTTAATATCTGACTTATATAATATAATCCTAAATATAGAAACACCAACGACAGAAGCAATTAGAAGAGACTGGGAACAAGAGTTATTGATAAAAATTCCGAACGATAGATGGGATAAAAATTTATTATATGTAAACAAAAGTTCAATGAATGTAAGACATAACCTAATTCAATTTAAAATTTTACATAGATTATATTATTCGAAAAAAAGACTGAATAAAATATTTTCAAATGTTTCCCCCATCTGCGACAAATGTCTAACTCAAAATGCCACTATAGCACATTCCTTTGTCTCTTGTACAAAACTGTATACATTTTGGAATGAAATTTTTGGAATTTTTACAGAACTATTTAACACAAAATTGAACCCCAATACCGAATTGATTATCTTTGGATCAATGGAAGAGGGAAGTAAACTAACTATATTCCAAGAAGCTTTTCTTAATTATGGTCTAATAACAGCAAAAAAACTTATACTTAAGTTTTGGAAAAACGCACCTACGCCAACATTCAAAATGTGGATCTCAAACATGTCTGAAACGCTACATCTTGAAGAAATGAGATTCCTCTTATTAGGCAAAGTAGACCAATTCTTAAAGATTTGGTCTCCATTTATCAACTTTATACAAGCATATGGTGCAACATAACATAACCTTAGAAATTAAATGTTTAGAACTGGGTGACGGATGGGCAAAAATAAGAGATAGGTAGATCTCTCCTAATCTCTCTTTTCTTTTTACTTTTTCCTTCTCTTTCAATCTTTTAACTTCTCACCTCTGTCCTTTATTTTTTTCTTTTTTGTTTTCTGTTTCTACTTGCTTGTCTATCTATTCCGACACTTTATTTCTTTTTTCTCTCACTGTTCTTTTATTATTGAACTAAAAGTATGAAGTTGTACAAGAATGAGAATATGTATTTATGTATTAGGTACTTAAGTACCAGACTACTGTACTTACTAATAAAAATAAACAAAAAAATAAATAAATAAATAAGTGGATTTCAATTATGGGTACATGATGGTGGGATTCCATCCTCGGAAGAACATGGTGGAGACCGGTGGGACTCGTGTTTCTATGTGCAGAGGCTGGGCTGATCTTTATCCCCTGTTGCATCCCTTGTTTTAGGGAACCTATTACAAGGAATATAAGTCAGATGCAGGCTGTAGTCGTGCCTATGGGAGAGAAAGGGGTAATACAGAAATTAATGATAATGTGACCAGGGAAGATCCAGGATCCACAGGAAGAGGAGATTAGGACAATGTTACTTCAACTCGAACTTAAGGAGCTTGAAATTGAGGTTTAATCAATAGATGCGTAGCAAAATAATAAGGGAGGATTGTGAGGGATAAAATGATTAAACCCCACTATTGTAAGGGGCTTTAAAGAGGATTCTAACCGATAGAGGCCAGGGAGAGGATTCTGACACAGCTGTGGATTAAGTTACCAGAACTGTCCTTGACTAAGGATTGATAGCATTGTATAGCGGTAGAAGGGAGTGATAAAGACGACCCTTATTGGTAGAAGGGAGTGATAAATGCGACCTTGTCAGTATATCCTAGCTGTTAGTTCTGATAAAAGAGAACTGAGAGAGGTCAGTTGGAGGCGAGCAAAGCTGGGGCAGATCATGTACAACTGAGCATGCTTAATAAAATAAATGAATATTACAACACACCCCGGTCAAGAAACTGCTCATTACCATGCACATGTATGGAAATGCGATGTATGATGTGGGAGGTACTGGGGGTGACGTACCTACAGACTGTGCACCTCAGTGCTCTGATTGGGGAGAGCCAGAAGGGGAGGTTAAATGTAGAATTGTGTGTATAAAGGGGCTTTACTTTTCTGACTTTGGTGTGTCAACTTGGAGAGGCACCCGACTCTGCAGACTCGCAAATAAAGAATCTCTTGTTTCCATGATTTAGTCTCTGAGTAGTGATTGTGAGCACACGGCATATCTCACATGCCCCTCCCCCTTTGCAGCTCTCCCACAAAGCCTACTGTCTCTGCCTCTTCCTTTCTTTGCCCCCTGACATCAGTCTGAAGAAGGGTCTCGATTCAAAAAGTCACCTATTCCTTCTCTCCATAGATGCTGCCTCACTGCTGAGTTTTTCCAGCATTTATTTTCTACCTTCGATGTGCAGTTCTTTCTTAAACATCGGCACCTCTGCTTCCCGAGAAGATTACGGAGAAATGTCAAAGAGGATTCTCCTGAACTTCTATAGGTGTACAGTAGAGAGCATATTGACTGGGTGCATCATGGCCTGGTCTAGCAACTTGAACGTCCATGAGCGGAAAAATTGCAAAAAGTTGTGACCGCTGCCCAGTCCATCACCGGCTCTGACCTCCCCACCATCGCAGGGATTTATCGCAGTTGTTGCCTCAAAAAGGCAGCTAACATCAGCAGAGACCCACACCATGCTGGCCACACACTAATTTCACCACTGCCATCAGGAAGATGTTGCAGGAGCCTTAAAACTGTGACGTCCAGGTTCAGGGACAGCTTCTTCCCTTCAGCCATCAGGCTATTAAACATGACAACAAATTAGCTCTGAACTTCAACAGACTATTGTTTTGTCAGCATGTTTGTATGTTTATCAGACATGGTCTGCATTTATAGATTTGCTACAAAGATAGGGTGCAAGATACCTCAAAAAATTACCGACATCAGGCCTTAGTAAAGGGGGATGAAAAACTATCGAGTTGGTAAATTCCTTTTGCATGGTGTTTATAATATAGTAACTGGCTTTTCCTTTTTTATTTTATTTTTTTCTCTCTCTCTTTTCTTTTTTCTCTATTCTAGGGTCTATCTCTTAATCTCCTTTCTCTAAGTCTTTGACCAAGGGCTCTCTTTTTTTTCTTCCCTTTGGCTCGCTTTTTCACTTTCACAACTTTTCTCACTCTCTTCACTCTCTCTGTTTCTACTCTTTTTCTTTAAATGCCTTAAAAATAAGGGGTATAATGATTGTAGCAATATATATGGGATGTACACTGATGTATTTACCTCTATTAAATTAAAATATTTTTTAAAAACATTAAAAAAAGTATGTGTGTATGTATATATATACACACTTAACTTTTTTCTCTTGTTTATGTACTATGTTTACATATTCTGTCGTGGTGTAGCAAGTAAGAATGTCATTGTTCTGGGACATATGACAATAAAACGCTCTTGACTCTTCTACATGACCAGTAGAAGTGGATTGGGAGCAGTGGCTAGAGGGGGAATCGATCTGGTGTGTGGGAAGCATAAACAGTGAGAGAGTACGAGGTCGGAGTCAGCAGCTCCCCGTGAGATAAATAAGCAAATGTGCTTACCTTGGTTTAGTTCTGACTCTCTCTCCATTCCTCCCCCACCCTAATTCTCTGACTAGCTTCATTGCCCTTCTGATAATTTTACAGATTTTATGCCTCCTTGTCACCTTAGCTAACAATGAACCATTCTATATTTCCTTATCATCGTCAGCTTTGAACTGTATTTTACCCGGCGATATCTCCAGACTCTCTTTCACCTGACTCTCAGTCTGAAGAAGGTTTATGAGCCAAAACATCACGCATTCTTTCTCTCCAGACATGCTGTCTGACCTACTTAGTAGCTCCAACATTTTGTGTCTATCTTTGATGTACACCTGCATCTGCAGTTCCTTACAATACATCTAATCTGGTGTAGTCTGGTCGACAGGTACATTCTGAATGAGCCAGACAATACAACTAAAAGAGTAAGGAAGGGGGATGGCAGGCAAACTGGGTCAGACTGATATCATGAAGAGGATTCAGCATAGAGTCCTACATGCTGAATTCCGCACAGGTGAAAGATGATGTGTTGTTCCTTGAGCTTGTGTTGGGCCTTGTAACACTGCTGGAGGTCACAGACCAGACTTTGTACCTGGAACTGGCAGGTACAGAATGAAACCCACACTGTCACACTATACCAGAGATTGGAATCTGCAGTACTGGACCCCGGCGGATCTCTCTCTCTCAGTCCCCGTGCAATCCAATGCCAACAACGCCTGTCCGCTCTCCTTTCCCTACCTGCACAGTGCGCTGGGCCTGGGATGTTGACACCGGCCATTGGAACTGTGGAACATTTCTAGAATTATTAAGTCATAGAGCTTTATAGCACAGAAACAGGTCACCTGGTCCACCTTGGCCATGGCAATCATGTCTGCATTCTGGGTCAGTTCCACTTGCCCACATTTGACCCTTAGTTTCTAATCCCTTCCTATCCTAATATTGATCAAAATATATTTTAAACATTGTAATTGTACCAGTTTCCTCAGCAGCTCATTCCAGATATGAACCACTCTCAGTTAAAATGTTGCCCTGAGGTCACTTTTAAATCTCTCTCCTCTCACCTTGGGCCAATACTTCAAGTTTTAGAATCTGTTATCCAGGAGAAAATAAACTCAGTGTTCTATATCCATGCCCCTCATGATTTCACACTTTATTTAGGTCACCCCTCGGCCTCTTATGCTCCCAAATCAATCCTTGCCTTTCCAGCCTCTCCCTATAATTCAAACACATATCCCCAAAACAACTTGGTAAACCTCTTCTGCACTCTTTTCAGCATAATGGCATCGTTTGTGTAGAAACCATGCACCTACCATTGTAGTCTCACGAATACAAAGCTGCATCAAGATATCCAAATTTTTGTATTCAATTTGTGGAATTCCTTACCACAGAGGACAGTGGAGGGCAAATCACTGGATGGATTTAAGAGAAAGTTAGATAGAGCTCTAGGGGCCAGTGAAATCAACGGGTATGGGGAGAAGGCAGGCACAGGTTATTGATTGGGGATAGAAACAAAGAAACAAGGAAATTAGGTGCAGGAGTAGGCCATTCGGCCCTTCGAGCCTGCACCGTCATTCAATATGATCATGGCTGATCATCCAACTCAGTATCCCGTACCTGCCTTCTCTCCATACCCTCTGATCCCCTTAGCCACAAGGGCCACATCTAACTCCCTCTTAAATATAGCCAATGAACTGGCCTCCACTACCCTCTGTGGCAGAGAGTTCCAGAGACTCACCACTCTCTGTGTGAAAAAAGTCATTTCTCATCTTAAGGATAAGGGGATTTCCCCCTTATCCTGAAGCTGTGATCCCTTGTCCTGGACTTCCCCAACATCGGGAACAATCTTCCTGCATCTAGCCTGTCCAACCCCTTAAGAATTTTGTAAGTTTCTATAAGATCCACCATGATCACAATGAATGGCGATCACAATGAATGGATGATCAGCCATGATCGCAATGAATGGCGATGCTGGCTCGAAGGGCCGAATGGCCTCCTCCTGCACCTATTTTCTATGTTTCTAATACCCTTCCCATTGAAGGCAAGTATGGCAAAGCCTTCACCACACCATCCATCTTACGACGTTCTAGAAACCATGCACCTGTAATCCGAGATCTCTGCTCTGCAACACTCTCCAGGGTTGTACCATTTATTGTGCAAGTCCTATGCTGGATTTGCATATCAATGTGCAACATCTCACATTTGTCAGAGTTAAATTATATTTGTCATTCCTTGGCCCACCAAACCAAACTTCCTGCGTATGGCGTGCACACCCTAAAGTTGTTGGAGAACTTGTTCTATTTGATCTTATTTGATTGTGCACACCAGGTTGATTGCATTCGTTGGAACAGGGTGGACCACGTCAAGGTTGCAATCTTCCACCCCACCAAACCAACTGATCTAGATTAATGTTGGTGTCATCTGCAGATTTACTCACAATGTTACTTGCATTGTCATCCAAAACATTAATGTAGGTTACAAACAACATTGAACTCTGCACCGTCCCCTGCAGCACAGCACTGATCACAAAATACAACCCTCCAGTTATCCTGTGGACCTGGGGTTCACAACCTTTTCCGACCTGTTTACTTCTAGCATCTTTAATAGCACATAAAAATCTAATATCTCATATTTATGAACAACTAATATTGAACAGATACTGGTACATGAGAACCAAACACAGTCACTCAATGAGAACAAATATGTACAATTCCAGAATCAACAAATGTGCTCCCTGGCTCGGCAAAATTTACCCCAGGTTGGGAACCCTTGCTGTGGGAGCGGCTTCTGAATGGCGGAGCAAGCGATTGTGACGTTTCCAATTAGATATCCAATCAGAGTGTTTACAGCAGAATTGTAATTAATCATCTCTCCGACCGTCCAATGACGATCCGCTCCTGCTCCATCCCAAATTAGCATAGGGCGACGTCGCTGCCTATTTAATCTGCGCTCCGACTCCGAGCTGGTCACTTCCTTGTTTGAAATTCACCGAGCAAATGCCTGAGCAGCAGAAAACAGCTTTATGTGGCAGGGGAGAGACGGTGATCACTAAGGCAGTTCTCCCAGGACGTGTATTTGAGTAAAAGAGGCTATCTGTTCTTATTAGAACAGTTCTGGCGGTCCCTTGGGACAAGGGCTGTGGATTGCGGCGCGAAATCGTTGATGAGGAGTCTGTTGGCTGTGGGCTTAGAGGTGGAACCATGCTGGTTGGGTAACCAACCTAACACCTCATCCAGCCACAATGTCAGCAACAACTGGAGCTGGAGTACAGGGTATTCGGAATACCCTGAGAATAGAAACATAGAAATTCGATGCAGGAGTAGGCCATTCGGCCCTTCGAGCCTGCACCGCTATTCAATGATCGTGGCTGATCATCCAACTCAGTATCCCGTACCTGCCGTCTCTCCATACCCTCTGATCCCCTTAGCCACAAGGGCCACCTAACTCCCTCTTAAATATAGCCAATGAACTGGCCTCAACTATCCTCTGATGCAGAGAATTCCAGAGACTCACCACTCTCTGTGTGAAAAAAGTCTTTCTCATCTCGGTCATTAAGGATTTCCCCCTTATCCTTAAGCTGTGACACCTTGTCCTGGACTTCCCCAACATTGGGAACAATCTTCCTGCATCTAGCCTGTCCAACCCCTTAAGAATTTTGTAATGAAGAATTTCTATAAGATCCCCTCTCAATCTCCTAAATTCTAGAGAGTATAAACCAAGTCTATCCAGTCTTTCTTCATAAGACAGTCCTGACATCCTAGGAATCAGTCTGGTGAATATACTCTGCACTCCTTCTATGGCAATAATGTCCTTCCTCAGATTTGGAGACCAAAACTGTACGCAATACTCCAGGTGTGGTCTCACCAAGACCCTGTACAACTGAAGTAGAACCTCCCTGCTCCTATACTCAAATCCTTTTGCTATGAAAGCTAACATACCATTCACTTTTTTTTCACTGCCTGCTGCACCTGCATGCCTACTTCCAATGACTGGTGTACCATGACACCCAGGTCTGGCTGCATCTCCCCTTTTCCAAATCGGCCACCATTTAGATAATAGTCTGCTTTCCTGTTTTTGCCACCAAAGTGGATAACCTCACATTTATCCACATTATACTGCATCTTCCAAACATTTTCCCACTCACCCAGCCTATCCAAGTCACCTTGCAGTCTCCTAGCATCCTTCTCACAGCTAACACTGCCCCCCAGCTTAGTGTCATCCGCAAACATGGAGATACTTCCTTCAATTCCCTCATCCAGATCATTTTTTTTATTGTAAATAGCTGGGGTCCCCCACTAGTACCCCACTAGTCACTGCTTGCCATTGTGAAAAGGACCCGTTTACTCCTACTCTTTGCTTCCTGTTTGCCAGCCAGTTCTCTATCCACATCAATACTGAACCCCTAATGCCGTATGCTTTAAGTTTGTATACTAATTTATTTTGTGGAATATCTCTTATATCCGACGGGATGGCAGAAGGTGATGGAAGACTTCCGGGAGAAGGGGAATGAAGCTCCGCTGTCGCTGCTGAAAGTGCAGCCGATCTTCACCCTCCCCACCCAGAAGGAAAGGTTGACCACGGTGCACATGTTCAACCCACATGTGCCTGTGGTTGATGTCCTCACCTTCCTTGCTCGCTACTTTGAGGGAACAGGGAACTGCGTGGAGGACCTGCATGGGATTTGGACGAGCAAGCGGCAGGTCAAGGTAAAGCTGAGGGTGGACAAGGACGGAGTAACCCCCCCTCGGTTTTCGCGATCGGAGGAAACCAAGGATACCTGAGCTACGTGGGGCAACCCAGGCTGTGCAGGAAATGTAACAATCCTGGACATGTGATGGCTCAATGCACTGCAGTTGTCTGTAAAATCTGCAAGACGGTGGGCCATGAGATAAAGGACTGTCACGCCAGCAAGAACTGCAACCTGTGCGGGGAGGCAGGCCACATTTACAGGGCTTGCCCTAAAAGAGCCTGCACCTACGTACAGACGACAAGCAGGGCTGCGGCCAGCACCCCCAAGGTGGTTGAGACGCCCCCCACCACTGCCAAGACCCCAGTAGAAAGGGGGAACAGGGAGGACGACAGCCCAACCACTAGCCCCCAAGTGTCAGAAGAAGACCCCCAGCATCCTGCCCAGGAGGGAGAGTCAATGGAGGAGGGGCAACAGCAGGAGACATGGACGACAGTGATGTACAAGAAGCACCAGAGGGGTCAGCCAAAAGAGCGGAGGCTGGAAAGGACTGGTAAGTCCAAAAGTAAATCTCAAAAAAGGTTTCTCTCCCTCACAGAAGGCAGCAACCTCTCCTCGTCAGAGGATGAGGCGACTCGGAAGTCCCAACGAGGAAGGCAGAGGAAGAAAACCGGGGAGGAAAAAAGAGAGGCCACGATGATCATCCCCCAGCCCCAGGAGACCAAGAGCAGAGCAGTGGCCTAGGGGCTCCAGCCCCAGGACACCGGGAGCAGTGCAGCGGTCGAGGGGCTCCAGCCCTTGGAGACCGGGATCATCGCAGTGGCCAATGGGCCACAGCTCCGGGCAACCGGGAGCAGCACAACGGCCGATGGGCCCCAGCTCAGGGCAACTGGAAGCATAGCAGTGGCCAATCGGCCCCAGCTCCGGGCAACCGGGAGGCGCACAGAGGCCGTTGGGCCCCAGCTCCGGGTTTCTAGGAGCAGTGAACCAGCCACCATGACCCAGCTACAGGAGACGGAGGAAGTGGCGAGCCCAAAAGGGGTTGGAATGAGTAAGTCCCCCCAATGACACCTTGGGTTACACCACCTGAAACCCACCTCATCGAGGATGCCGGCGCTGGGTTCCTGAGCCCAGGAAAGCTGAGGCAATTCACCGAAGCGGTGGGCATGAAGGGACAAGAGAATGGTCAGTGACTCCAAAGACAATGGAGCTCAAACTGGCAACTTTAAACGTGCACAGTATAAAGAGCACTGCGCGATGTGTTAATGCCTTACAGTACCTGGCCAAGGTCAAGGCAGATTTGACTTTTCTTCAGGAGTGTGGGCTGCCACACCTCCGCTGCTAATGGAGGTGGTCGCGATGGTGGCCCCACGGACTGTTGGTGTGGTCGGGGGGCAATGACTGTCGTGTTTCCGTCCTGGGAATCTTGCTGCGGGGAGGGAACTTCACCATCACCGAGGTCAGGGAGGTGGTTGGGGACTTCTCCTTGTGGTGGATGTAATGTACCGTGGCTCTCCACTCCAGCTGATTAATGTGTATGCCTCACCCGTGCAGAGCGAGCGGCTGGCCGTTCTCCAGCAGCTCCCAGTGCTGCTGGCCACGTCCCGGCAACATGTTCTGGCCGGTGACTTCAACTGTATCATGCGGCTGGATGATCCGGCAGTGCCGACAACAGACTGGACAGCACGTCTAAGTTCCTGATGGAGATGGTAAAAGACGCAAAGCTGCGTGGCGCCTTTAGCGATCCTGCAGGCGGGTCCCAGCCACAGTTCACCTGGTCGAGGTCAGATGGTTTAGCCCGATCTCGGATAGACTTCGTCTTCACGACAAAGGCCGTCACGGTGAGACACACCGACCTCACGCCGGTGTTCTTCTCTGACCACTGCCTCCTTCAGGCTTCCTGTCACCTACAGGAGGACCGGTAGGCAGGCAGAGGGACGTGGAAGTTAAACATGAAGCTGTTGACCCCAGAGAACTTTGAGGAGCTAAAGAGGGACTACGCATGTTGGAGAACGGTGAGGCCCCTCTTTGACTCCCCGACACTCTGGTGGGAAGCAACCTAGGAGAACATTAAGAGGTTCTTCATAATTAAAGGGGTTCAGAGAGTAAGACAGAGTCAGAGGGAATTGTGCCAACTCCAAACAGATTTGCAACAACTGCTCCTTCTGCAGGCGAGAGGGGTGGATGTGAGGGAGGAACTTAGAGAGTTGAAGGACCGGCAAGCTCAGCTCTTCATCTCTGAATCCTCCAAGATTATCTTCCGGTCCAGGGTCCGCCATGTGGAGCAGGATGAGACGTGCTCACGTTTTTTCTTCCATAAGGTTCACAAACAGCCTTAGGGAGGAGGACAGCTCGGTAGCATCCTCGCAGACGGAAATGCTGTGGATCTGCAAATCCTTTTACACAGATTTGTATGACCAAAAGGCCACAGACAGTACCGCTTCCCAGAACTTCCTGTCCTCGACCACGGAGGTCTTGGAGGACAGCAAGCGGGAGAGTCTGGACCAACCACTGACCCCAGAGGAGCTGACTGACTCCGTTTGTTCCTTTGACTCGAGTAAAACTCCTGGAAGTGATGGCCGAGTTGTATTTGGCTCTGTGGGACTGGATGGGCCCGGACCTGCTAGAAGTGTACAATGACATGGTTCTAGCTGCAGCATGTCAGACTCCATGAGGAAGGGCAACATCACCCTAATCTGCAAGCAGAAGGGGGAGATGAAGGACATAAAGAATTGGAGACCCATAACACTATTAAATATAGACTACAAGATCCTGTCTAAGGCCATCGGCAACCGGGTCAAGTCTGCTCTGGGACAGGTGATCCACCCGGACCAAACCTGTGCTGTACCTGGCAGGAAAATCTCAGACAGCATAGCGCTCCTGAGATATACCATCGCCTATGTGCAGGACAGACGGGTGGATGCCTGCCTAGTCAGCTTGAACCAGGAGAAGGCCTTTGACAGGATTTTGCACACGTATATGAGGGACGTGCTCTCCAAAATGGGTTTTGGGGAGGGAATCAGGAATTGGAACTGCTCTACACCAACATCCATAGTCCTGTCCAAATCAATGGGTGGGAATCAGACAGTTTCTCGGTAAGGTCTGGAGTCAGGCAGGGTTGCCCTCTCTCTCCTGTCTTGTTTGACTGCTGTATTGAACCCTTTGCCGAATCCATCAGGAAGTATGCGAGCATAAGAGGAGTGACATTGCCAGGCAGTGGGGGCATTCAAGTAAAAACCTCCCTGTACATGGACGATGTCGCTGTCTTCTGCTCGGATCCAGGGTCGGTCCGCAGACTGATTAGTATCTGCGACCAGTTTGAGTCGGCCACCGGAGCCAGGGTGAACAGCAGGAAGAGCGAGGCCATGCTCTTTGGCAACTGGCCCGACAGATCTTCCGTCCCCATCACCATCAAGCCTGACTTCTTGAAGGTGCTGGGAATCTGATTCGGGGGGGCTGAGGTGTGTAACAAGAATTGGCTGGAGTGAATAGCCAGGGTGGGGAGGAAGCTGGAGCTGTGGAGGCAACGCTCCCTCTCCATAACGGGAAACAATTTGGTCATCTGGGATGATGTGCTCTCGGGGCTGCTGTACTTGGCACAAGTGTGGCCTGTCCCTCCCTTCTCGGCCAGAGGGATTACCTGGGCCGTCTTCCAGTTCATCTGGGGGTCGAGGATAGACTGGGTGCGATGTGCCACAATGTACAAGTCAGCAGACAACGGGGGTAAAAGCGTGCCCAACGTCACCCTCACCCTGATGGCCACATTTGTGTGTGGCTGCATCAGGCGGAGTGTAGAGCCAAGGCATGTGGGCACCAAGTGTCACTACCTGCTGAGGTTCTACCTGTCCCCAGTGTTGCGAAGGATGGGCCTGGCGCAGATGCCACGCAATGTGCCAGTCAGCTGGACATTGCCGCCCCATCTGTCGTCTGTGGAAAGGTTCTTCAGGACCAACACCTTTGACCACATGTCCATTGGGCAGTGGTCAGCACAGAATGTCCTGCAGGCACTGCAGGTAAAGGACTCGATGGATCCGGTGGCGTGATTCCCTGAGCAGACTGCCCAGCTTGTCTAGCAAATGCCTCATCGCTAGAACTCACCAACAAGCACCAAGACCTGGCTTGGCTGGCGGTGAGGGGAGCCCTCCCAGTCAGATCCTTCCTACACCATCGGAACCTCACTGCCAGCGCACGCAGCCCTCGGGACGGCTGCTATGGAGAAGAGATGGTTGCCCACCTCTTTGCAGAGTGTGGATTTGCTAAAAGAGTCTGGAGAAGAATCCAAGGGTCCCTGGTATGCTTTATCCCGAACAGCTCCGTCACAGAGGACCCTGTGATTTACGTACTGTTCCCAGGGACACATTCAGAGACTGACATCGAGTGCTGCTGGAGGGTCATCAACTCGGTGAAAGACGCCCTTTGGTCTGCCCGAGCATTGTTCACCACCCAACAGAGCGAAATGTCCATCAGAGAATGTTGCCGACTGGCCCGTTGCAGACTACAGGAGTACGTGCTGAGGGACGCACAGAAGCTCGGTGGGGGAGGGCCACAGTCTAGGGTCCTTCCACTGCTGGACATGGGGGGCATGGTATGGTGGAGAAGCCCCTCAAAATAAAGGAAGGTATCCCACGCCAGGGTGCCACATGAGTGGGACACATTTGTGAAATTTGGGGAAAAGAAATGTATAAACTATATTGATCAATTTGTATAGCCTCAATGTTGGATGGATTTTCCGCAAGCTTCATGTATTGTATATATTTATCATTTGAATAAAGTCTATTTTGAAATTGAAAAAGAAAAAGCGGAAAACAGCTCCCAAGAAGATTGCAAAGAAAGCTTTGCCGAAATCTGTAGCCAAAGGGGGCATGAAGCGCCGGAGGTCGATGAAAGGATAGTTACGCCATCTGCATGTACAAAGTGATGAAGCAGGTTCACCCGGGCGAGGCTTCCCGCCTGGCGCATTACAACAAACAGGCGACCATCAGCTCCCGAGAGATTCAGACCGCCATGCGCCTGCTTCTTCCCGGGGGGCTGGCCAAGCACGCCGTGTCGGAAGGGACAAAGGCGGTGACCAAGTACACCAGTTCCAAATGAAGATCCACACATTGGTGGAAAAACACCGAAAACCCAACGGCTCTTATTTGAACCACCCACATTTTCGCAGAAAGTGTTGTCCTAATGTTTCAACATTGAATCGCAGCAGAATTGTTTCAGGATATTTCTGTTGGGCGAATTATTTCACATTCTGTTTAGTGATTAAATTAAATTCCAATATACACGGGATATTCCCGGTATCCATGTTGCATTCCTGTCCATCAAACACTCCTTTTCCTTCACGTCACGTTGATCCAGTCATCATCTTCTTCTGTCGTGTGTCTTTTAGACCTGCAGCTCCGTTGAGGCGAGCCAGGCCAATGTGTCATGGTCCAGGTCAATCAGACTTCGTTCACCATTCGGTGGCCAGTGTTTGGGGCAACTGGTAACTATGTGCTCTACTGTCTGTGTTGGGTCCCCACACTCGCAGGAGGTGCTGTCCATGAGGCCCCACCTCTTCATCGCTACTCCATAGCATCCGATGCCTGTCCTCAAGCGGTTAAATCCAGTCATCATAGGTTGTGCCTACGGCCAGTCGAGTTACTGTTTTATTGGCTGTGGGTATTGCGGTTTATGAACTCCTGTCTTCATCTGTGTAACTGTTCTGAATTGTATTTCTACTCAGCAATTCGTCCAGTTTTTCCAAGGAGGGGCATTTCACACTGTCGCCCATACTCCGACTTTTGTGAAAATGAACCAGAAGATAATTCGAGACAGTTTGCATAGTGACCGATCGCTAATTGATGCTGAGGATCGATTTTTTTTTTGGTAATCGGTTACCGGCCCAAATAATTCGTAATTTAAATATGTTGTGCTGTATTGGTCGAGGTTCAAAGTGGTCAACAATCAAGAATATGTCATTGTCATATGTGCCGTGAACGGAATAATTGAATTCTTAGTCGCAGCAGTATAATTAACATCCTACGGCAGTGTACTTAGGTAAAAAGTGATAATCAAAAAAGCTATTATTATGTGATGTAGCAAATTGTATTGACATACAGATTTATAGTTTGGCGGGCTATTTCAAAGTTCGAGTTTTGGAGGGACTTGCCGATATTTTCAGCGCTTTCCTGTTGTGGATTTTAATTGGAAGATAAAACAGTTCTCTGATTCGGTCATTGTTCTCACCAATGAAATATTGCACTTTTTCACCAATCACAAGCGGCTCACTGGATTACGCAAACAGGTATAAGAAAGGCGGGTCTGTGATAATTTTCTCATTCTGCGTGTACATACATCGGAAGATGTCTGGACGAGGAAAAACCAGCGGCAAAGCTCGGGCCAAGGCCAAGTCTCGCTCATCCCGGGCTGGACTGCAATTTCCGGTGGGTCGTGTTCATAGGCACTTGAGGAAGGGCAACTATGCTCAGCGGGTGGGTGCAGGAGCCCCTGTCTATCTGGCTGCTGTGCTCGAGTATCTGACGGCTGAAATCCTCGAGCTGGCAGGCAATGCAGCCCGGGACAACAAGAAGAGCCGCATCATCCCCAGGCACCTGCAACTGGTCGTCCGCAATGACGAGGAGCTCAACAAGCTGCTGGGAGGGGTGACCATTGCTCAGGGCGGTGTGCTGCCCATTATCCAGGCCGTGCTGTTACCCAAGAAAACCGGCGGAACGAGCAAGTAAGCGAGAGAAATTCAACATAGTGACCCAAAGGCTCTTTTCAGAGCCACTCACCATGTCTGTGGATGGGCTGATCATCGATTATGCTTAATGCGGGACAAGTGTTCATTGTCGAAAACCGGCTGCACATTGAGTTGTCTACACAGTGGAAGAGCCAGAGACCACGGTTCGATCCTGACTACGGGCGTTTCCCTGTACACAATTTGTACGTTCTCCCCTTTCATCCCACACTCGAAAGACGTCCAAGGTTGTAGGTTAATTGGCTTGATAGAAATGTTTAAATATATATGTTTTTCAAACATTTAGCTTTTGTAGGATAGTGTTCATGTGTGAGGATCGTTAGTCCGTGGGGACTCGCTGGTCCGAAGGGTCCGTTTTCGCGTTGTACCTCAAAACTTAACATGAAATAGCAGTTGGCTGATGCGGAAAGATACATTTAGGCAGATATTCCTCAGAACATTGGCAGCCACCACCGTTTCCCTCTCACCTTCAGTAAAATTAATACAGCAAAACTAAAATTGACTCGAGGCTTCTCTCCAAAAACAGCGACTAATATCCAGCATTGGGCAGAGCTGTATCCGCACCGCATACGATTTATGGGGACATTAAAGTCGATATTCATTGATGGAAATGATATTATGATAACATTTCCCTCTCTACTTGTGTGCACGGAAATTGGCAGGCAATCACACTGCAGAGGAGAGAACCAGAAGCAGCGACAGCTAGTATTGGCTGGAAGTGAGTTAAAGGGAAAGTAGCTTTAAAAGAGCGCCAAAGGCCCAGGTTCAAGTAATTTACTAATAAGCCGTAAATTAATTATTAGGTAACAGATGAAGAAGTGCAGCTGGGTATGGAGAGGATAGTAACTAACAGACTAGTTGATTTTTTAGAAACCAGAGGATTATTCGTTGATGTACAGAATGGCTTTAGGAATGGAAGGTCTACAATGGAGTTTGTATCAGTTTTGGATCAGGATATTAAAAGGGCATTTAGAAGCAAAGAAATCGTAGTGATATTGAGAAGGCATATGGTTCTTTTTGGAAGGAGGGAATAATGATTAAAAAATTCGACTTGGGAGTCGGGGGACGAATGTTCAACTGGATTAAGGATGTTTTATTGAATAGAACAATACAAGTAATGGTTGGTAGTGTCAGCTCGGAGACTGTAGAAATAGAGAATGGAACCCCGCAGGGAAGTGTTATCAGTCCAGTTTTATTTAATATCATGATAAACAACATATTTTGTAAATTAGAGAGAGGATCTGGTCTGTCTTTGTTTGCAGAACAAAGAGGTCGTAATGTAGAGTTTGTTTTAGAACAGATTCAAAGAGTGTTAGTGTCTGTAGAGGAATGGGGGAACACATGGGGCTTTAAAATCTCTGCCTCTAAGACTAAATATATGGTATTTGGTTTTAAAAGAAAGTTACTTAAGTTAGGGCTGTATATGTATGGGTCTCTATTGGAAAAGGTAAAGGTTTTTAAAGTTTTGGGTGTTTGGTTTGAAGAGCGTATGACTTGGGCTGTGCATGTAGGTAAAATTGTGTTGAAATGTGAAAATGTTCTGAATGTTATGAGAAGTCTGGTTGGGTGTGAGTGGGGGGCTAACAGGGAGACAATGCTGCTAACTTATCAGGCCATGGTCAGATCTTCTCTTGACTAGGGGTGTTTTGTGTATGGGTCTGCGTCTAAAACTGTTCTGGTTAGGCTAGATGTGTTGCAGGCAAAGGCTTTGAGGCTTTGCTGTGGAGCCTTCAGAACTTCCCCAGTCCCTGCCCTGTTTGTTGAAATGGCAGAAATGCCCTTATGGTTAAGGCGCATTAAGTTAGGGTTACATTACTGGGCTAAACTTTGTGGGTGTAATGATACCTTCCCAGCAAGGTGTTTGTTGCAAGAGGTTGATGATGGTAACAAATATAACACATTTTTTGTCATTATAAATCAGTGGGCTAGGAAGCTGGGTTTGAAACAAGAGGGTATTATAGAGCATACAATATGGCTTCCTGTGCCCTATTGGGTTCTTCCTGAACTGTTTATTGAGCTTGCTTTTCTTCAGGAAAAAGATAAGCACGAGGTGACTCCAGGAATAGTGGAATATCTTAATTCAATCAGTGAGAGCACTTTGATTGTTTTTACAGATTAATCTAAAGATCCAGTTAGCGGGAGAGTTGGGTTTGGAGTGTATGTGGAGCAGCTTGGGTTGAAGATTGGCCGACGCATTTCTGACGGAAGCTCTGTTCTCACGACTGAATTAATGGCAATTCAATGGGCTCTATGGTGGATTGAGGAAGCCAGTTTTAGAGAAGTCATTATCTGTTCTGATTCTGCAGCTGCTCTTGAAACTTTAAGAGTAGGGAAATCTAAAGCTCGTCCTGATATTCTAAATGAAATATTGAGGGTGTTTTCTAGAATTGGGTTTGCGTGTGACATCACTTTTTGCTGGGTTCGCGGGCATGCTGGGGTGAGGGGGAATGAGCAGGTGGACTTCATAGCAAAGGAGAGTTTGGGAAGAGAAATATATATTCAT
The DNA here is from genome assembly GCA_035221665.1 of Okamejei kenojei. Lineage (NCBI taxonomy): Eukaryota > Metazoa > Chordata > Chondrichthyes > Rajiformes > Rajidae > Okamejei > Okamejei kenojei. Next base: position 11,206,175 of record CM069173.1, read on the forward strand.
GTATCATTGGGGAGAGTGGAACTGAGAGAAATAATTAAAGAGGGGTTAACAAAAGAATGGCAGAGAGGATGGGAAAGGGAAGTCAGGGGTAGACACTACTTTTCCATCGAATCTAAAGTTAGAAAAATATGTTTTTGTACATCTCTGTCCCGTAGGGACTCAGTTAAACTGTGTAGATTGAGGTTGGGACACTGTGGGTTAAATAACTATTTGTGGATTGGAGGGAAACATGTTTCTGGCTTGTGTGAATGTGGGAGTAATGAGACAGTTGAGCATGTTTTCCTAGAATGTAGAAAGTATAGGGTAGAAAGAAAGGCATTGTTTGTTAGACTGACAGGACTTGGAGTTGAGTCTTTTTCTGTTTTATCTTTGTTTGGACACGGTGAGAAACATCAACTGATATCCAGACTGTTCTTCAGTTCCTGCATGTTGCAGGACTGTATGTAAGAATTTAGTTCAAACTTTGACCTGTGGAGGGCAGTAAGACGCTTAGCAGCGTCTACTCTGCCGGAATCTTACAAGAAGAAGAAGAAGAAGAAATGCAGCTGGGCGGAGCGGCCTTGTTGAGGTGAAGTGCCTTGGGAGGTGAAGTGCGAGTCTTTGGCTCAACAGTCTTTGCCGCAAGAGTCTTTGAAATTTGTGATTTTTTTGTCGACTGAAGAAATGGCAGGCATGTTGGTGTAGTGTGTACCTTGCAGGATGTGGGAAGGCAGGGACACTGCTGTAGTTTCTGGAAACAACACCTGCAAAAATTGTGTCCAGGTCCAGCTCCTGAATGAATGTGTTGGGGAACTGGAGAAGCAGCTGGATGGGGGCCATCCGGGAAAACGAGATGCTCCTCTTGGGAGACGTTGGGGCAAACGACGCTTCCAGACCAAGTGGCGGACAGGTCAGTGGCTCCAATCCCAGCGGGGAGACTCGACCGGCGATATGACCGACCCAGCCATAGTGGTGGGTGACTCCATTGTCCGAGGTGTGGACTGGAGATTCTGTGGTGGCAGGTGACACTAGAGGACTGTTGCATCCCTGGTTCCAGGGTCCAAGATGTCACAGACCGACTTCAGAACATCCTTGAGAGGAAGAAGAGGAAAGAGGCTCTGCAACATGAGTTTAGTGAGTTAGGAAGAAGATCGAAAAGCAGGACTTCAAGGGTGATTATCTCTGGATTATTTTCTGTACCTCGTGCTGGTGAGGGCAGGAAAAGGGTGATAGGGGTTCTGAATGTGTGGCTGGGGGGTGGGGCTGGTACAGGGAGCAAGGATTTATTTAGATTTATAGACCACTGGGATCATTTTTGGGGCAGGGGTGACATATACAAAATGGACTGGCTGCACCATAACCGGAGAGGTTCCAATGTTCTGGCAGGCAGGTATGCCCATAACATAGAAAATATGTGCAGGAGGAGGCCGTTCAGCCCTTTGAGCCTGCACCGCCATTCAATATGATCATGGTTGATCATCCCCAATCAGTACCCCATTCTATGTCCCCTTGTCCTGGACTTCCCCAACATCGGGAACAATCTTCCTGCAACTAGCCTGTCCAACCCCTTAAGGATTTTGCAAGTTTCTATAAGATCCCCCCTCAATCTTCTAAATTCTAGCGAGTACTAGCCGAGTCTATCCAATCTTTCTTCATATGAAAGTCCTGACATCCCAGGAATCAGTCTGGTGAACCTTCTCTGTACTCCCTCTATCGCAAGAATGTCTTTCCTCAGATTTGGAGACCAAAACTGTACGCAATAATCCAGGTATGGTCTCACCAAGACCCTGTACTACTGCAGTAGAACCTCTCTACTCCTATACTCAAATCCTTTTGCTATGAATGCTAACGCACTATTCGCTTTCATCACTCCTGCTGCACCTGCATGCCTACTTTCAATGACTGGTGTACCACGACACCCAGATCTCGTTGCATCTCCCCTTTTCCTAATTGGCCATCATTCAAATATTGTATTGTATATCTTTATTATCATTTTTCTGAGTATTTGCATACCCAGAGGAAAACAAAAAAGTGTTTCTCAACCAGCGTCCATTCAGTGTGTGGTAAAAAAATAAATAGAAATAGAGAATAAAGTATATATAACCATATAACCATATAACCATATAACAATTACAGCACGGAAACAGGCTCTCTCGGCCCTTCCAGTCCGTGCCGACCATTTGTTTTCCCCTAGTCCCATCTACCTGCACTCAGACCATACCCCTCCATTCCCTTCACGTCCATATACCTATCCACTTTACTCTTAAATGTTAAAATCGATCCTGCCTCCACCACTTCTGCTGGAAGCTCATTCCACACAGCCACCACCCTCTGAGTAAAGAAGTTCCCCCTCATGTTACCCCAAAACTTCTGTCCCTTAATTCTCATGTCATGCCCTCTTGTTTGAATGTTCCCTACCCTCAATGGGAAAAACGTATCCACATTAACTCTGTCTATCCCTTTCATCATTTTAAAGACCTTAACCTTCTGCGCTCCAAAGAATAAAGACCTAACTTGTTCAACCTTTCTCTGTAACATAGTTGCTGGAACCCTGGCAACATTCTAGTAAATCTCCTCTGTACTCTCTCTATTTTGTTGACAATATCGCAAGTTCCAATCGGCAGTGGCATGACAATGCCTCTGCTTCAGTGTGTCCAGGTTGGTGTTTGGTGCACGATACTTTGGCAGGGGGGAAAGTCCGTTTATCAGTCTAATTGCCTGTGCGAAGAAGCTGAGGAGCATCCTGCTGGTTTTGCAGCTGATGCTCCTGTACCTCTTCCCAGATGGCAGGATGGAGAATATGTGATGTGATGGGTGGTATGGATCTTTGATGATGGAGATGGCTCTGCTAATATATCTCTTCCTGTATATGTCCAGCAAAGTAGAAATAATAGTCTACTTTCCTGTTTTTGCCACCAAAGTGGATAACCTCACATTTATCCGCATTATACTGCATGTGCCACTCACCCAGCCTATCCAAGTCACCTTGCAGCCTCCTAGCATCCCCCTCACAGTCCAGATATAACACATCCACTGCTTCTCCCTTATCCACTCTACTAATTACCTCCTCAAAAAATTTAATAAGATTCGTCAGACATGATTTACCTTTCGTAAATCGATGCTGACTTTGTCCAATGATTTCACTACTTTCCAAATGTGCTGCTATCCCATCTTTAATAACTGACTCTAGCAGTTTCCCCACTACTGACGTTAGACTAACTGGTCTGTAATTCCCAGTTTTCTCTCTCCCTCCCTTTTTAAAAAGTGGGGTTACATTAGCTACCCTCCAATCCTCAGGAACTACTCCAGAATCTAAAGAGTTTTGAAAAAAAGGCTATGTCCTTAAGTACCCTGGGATGCAGCCTATCTGGCCCTGGGGATTTATCAGCCTGTAATCCATTCTATTTACCTAACACCACTTTCCGGCTAACCTGGATTTCATTCAGTTCCTCCATCTCATTTGACCCGCGATCCCCTGCTATTTCCGGCAGATTATTTTTGTCTTCCTTAGTGAAGACAGAACCAAAGTAGTTATTTAATTGGTCTGCCATGTCCTTGTTCCCCATGATCAATTCACCTGTTTATGACTGCAAGGGACTTAAATTTGTTTTAATTAATCTTTTTCTCTTCACAAATCGATAAAAACTTTTTATGTTCCCTGCCAGTTTTCTTTCATAATCCATTTTCCCTTTCCTAATTAAGCCCTTTGTCCTCCTCTGTTGGACTGAATTTCTCCCAGTCCTCTGGTAGGCTGCTTTCTCTGGCTAATTTGTACACTTTATCTTTTGCTTTGAAACTATCCCTGTTTTCCCTTGTTATCCATGGATGCACTACCTTCCCTGATTTATTATTTTGCCAAACTGGGATGAACAATTGTTGTAGTTCATCCATGCAGTCTTTAAATGCCTTCCATTGCATATCCACCGTCAACCCTTCAAGAATCAATTGCCAATCTATCTTTTTTCGTAAAATATTTTTATTAGAAGTAATTACATATTAAGAAGAAATATAAAATCAAAGCGATACAAAAAGAAAGTATTATCGTCACATACATTCTTAATATATTTAAAATTTACAGTCAATCTTATTTGTACTTCTATATATATATATTTTATTTTATAACAGTAGGAAATAAAGATAGATAACAAAGAGAAAAAGAGAAATAAAAGAGATAAATTAATTGAGTGGAATATTAAACAAGATATTCTTCATTGGAGATATATTCAATTCATTTCCATTCAATTCAATTCAATTCAATTCAATTTTAATGTCATTGCACAGATACATGTATGGGTACAACAAAATGCAGTTTAGTGACAGTACGAAGTAATAGCAATGTATAGATAAATACAGATAAATAAATACAGATGTGAAATCTATCGGCGGGACTCCGATTTCTGCAGTGCGATGGTGTTGTTATAGAAGCTGCTCCTCATCCTGCTGGTGCGGGACCTGAGGCTCCTGTACCGCCTCCCCGATGGTAGGAGGGCAAACAGTCCATGGTTAGGGTGGGAGGGGTCCTTGATGATCTTCCCAGCCCGTCTCAGACACCGTTTTCGGTGGAGGGCATCCATGGCAGGGAGCGGGGCACCAATGATGTACTGGGCGGTTTTCACCACCCGTTGTAGTGCCTTCCTGTCTGCTACGGTGCAACTGCTGTACCATACCGTAAAGCAGGTGGTCAGGATGCTTTCAATGGTACAGCGGTAAAAGTTGGTCAGGATCTGGGGAGACAGGTGGGCTTTTTTTACCCTCCTCTGGAAGTAAAGGTGCTGCTGCGCCTTTTTGATCAGCTTGGAGGTGTTGAGGGACCAGGACAGATCCTCCGAGATGTGTACCCCGAGGAATTTGTAGTTGGAGACCCGCTCCACCTCAGTCCCGTTTATATGGATGGGGGTGTGTCTGCTCCCTCTGTTCTTTCTGGTCGACAATGATTTCCTTCATCTTCTGGAAGTTGAGGACGAGGTTATTATCGGCACACCAGGTTGTCAGGTGCTGGACCTCCTCCCTGTAGGCTGACTAGTCGTTGTCGCTGATCAGTCCTACCACCGTGGTGTCGTCGGCAAATTTTATGATGGCGTTGGAGCTAAACTTAGGGATGCAGTCATGGGTGAAGAGAGAGTAGAGGAGAGGACTGAGCACACAGCCCTGTGGCACACCAGTGTTCAGTGTTATAGTGGAGGAGGTGAGGTTGTTGATCCTAACAGACTGTGGTCTGTTAGTGAGGAAATCCAGTGTCCAATTGCAGAGGGAAGTGGAGATGCCAACACCGCTGAGTTTCGTGATCAAGCTAGCGGGTATGACAGTGTTAAAGGCGGAGCTGAAGTCAATGAACAGGCACCTGATGTAGGTGTTATTGCTGTCCAGGTAGGTCAGGGCAGAGTGTAGGGCCGCCGATATGGCGTCCTCTGTTGACCTATTGGTCCGGTAGGCAAACTGATGGGGGTCCAGTGTGGGGGGGAGGCTGGCTTTGAGGTGAGCCAAGATCAGTCGCTTGAAGCACTTGGCTATGACAGGGGTGAGTGCCACTGGCCGGAAATCGTTGAGACTCCCTGTCGCTGATTGTTTGGGCACTGGCAGAATGGTAGATGTCTTGAGGCAAGTGGGGACGACACCCTGGGCCAGTGACAGATTGAAAATGTCAGTGAGGACCAGGGATAGTTGTCCAGCACATGCCCTGAGCACCCGCCCGGGGATGCCATCGGGGCCGCCAGCTTTGTGCTCATTCACCTTGCTCTGTGCATCTTGTACAGCAGAGGTGGAGAGACTGAGGGGTTGTTCATGCAGGGGTGGAGCAACTTTGATGGTTGGAGTTTTGTTGTCCCGGTCAAAGCGGGCGTAGAAATGGTTTAGCTCGTCAGGAAGGGAGGCATTGTCTGGGGGGGGGGGGGGGGGGGGGGGGGTGTTGACTTTATGGTAATCGGCAATGGATTTGATTCCTTGCCACATGCGCCTGGGGTCAGAGTTGTTTCGGAAATGCTCCTCGATCCGCCGTTTGTGATTGAGTTTAGCATTCCTAATTCCCTTTTTCAGATTGGCCCTGGATGAGCTGTATCCCTCAGCATCACCAGATTTAAAAAAAGCGGCGTCGCGAGCCTTCAGCAGGAGTCTGACCTCCCTGCTCATCCACGGCTTCTGGTTAGGGTAGGTCTTTATCGCTTTGTGGGTAGTAGTGACGTTGTCCGTGCAGAATTTTTATATAGTCCAGAACGGTTGAGGTGTATGAGTTGATGTTCACTTGGGAGTTGAAGGTGGCCTGAGTGGCAACAGACTCCAGTCTGTTTGCTGAAACTGTTCCTGTAAGACAGAGACAGCCCCCTCAGGCCAGACCTTCACTGTCCTCACAGAAGGTTTCACACGTCTGATCAGAGGTGTGTATTTGGGGAGCAGGAACAGAGAGAGAGGTGGTCAGACGGTCCCAGGTGGGGGAGGGGGAGGGATTAGTATGCTTCAGTAATATTGGTGTATACTAGGTCCAGACTCTTGTTTCCTCTGGTTGGGCAGGAGACATGTTGGTGGAATCTGGGGAGTACAGTTTTAAGGTTGGAGTGGTTAAAATCACCCGCAACAATAAAAGCCCCCTCTGGGTGTGCAGTTAGTTGTTTGCTTATAGCATCTTGCAGCTCTTCCATTGCTAGCCTGGCATTAGCGTCTGGGGGTACATATACTGCAGTGATAACAATCGATGTAAATTCCCTGGGCAGATAGAAGGGCCTGCACTTTATCATCAGGTATTCCAGGTCAGCAGCGCAGTGGCTACCAATCCTGACAGCATCTGTACACCATGAGTTGTTCACATAAATGCACAGTCCACCGCCCTTGGTCTTACCGGAGTCCTCCGCTGTTCTATCGGCCCTGAAGACAGTGCGCCCCTCCAGCTCGATGGTGTTGTCCGGGAAGTTGTCGGTGAGCCATGTTTCTGTGAAGACCATGGCGTTGCAGTCGGCGATCCAGTTGTGTGTGGTGATCCGCAGCCGCAGTTCGTCGATTTTACTCACCTGGGACCGGACATTCGCGAAGAAAATGCTGGGTTGAGCTGGCCGGTGCGGGTTTGATCTCAGCCTAGCTCGACAGCCTCCGTGCTTCCCATGTATATTCATGATCAATTATATATAATTCTTCATCTATTCATTCATTCAGGCTTTAGTCATGGCTTCAAACCGGACCATCTTGACCCTTTAAATATTCAATAAATGGAGACCATATTCCTCTGAATTGATCCAGCCTGTCCATCAGGACAAGTCTTAACCGTTCCAGGTGAAGTGTCTCCGACACTTCTGTAATCCACATTTTAGTTGTAGGACCTTTCCAAAATCTTAGTATTAATTTTTTACCAATTATTAAACTATAACCAATCAAAATTATTTGTTGAATTGTTAATATCTGATTTGTTTCTAGTATTCCCAATATGATTAGTTTTGAGTCTGGAATTAAATTTGCATTAACTACAATTGAGATTATCTTAAAAATTTCTATCCAAAAATTAGTAATTTTTATATATTTTGTGAATGAATGCGTTAAATTAGCTTCTAATTGTTGACACTTATCACATATTGCAGACACATTTGAGAAAATTCTATTTAATTTGGATTTTGAGAAATGTAATCTATGTATGACTTTAAATTGTATCAAGGACTGTCTAGCATTTAATGAGCAATGGTGTATATGTTGTAAACTTTCATTCCATACTTCTCTACTAATTACTTGACCTAGTTCATTTTCCCATGCTTGCCTATATTTATCCGTATTTGGTAAATCATTTTCCAATAAAATATTATAGATATATGATATTAATTTTTCTGTATTCGGATGCTTATTTAAACATTCATCTAAAATTTCTGTCTTTCTATTCCTAAAATCTAGTGTATTTGATTTAACATAATCTCTAATTTGTAGATATCTAAAATATTCTTTAGAATGTAAGCCATAATTTTGTTGTAATTCCTGAAATGAGAGAAATAAATTTTCCCTGTAGAGATCACCAATCTTATTTATTCCATAGTTCTTCCATTTTAAGAAACCTTTATCCATCAATGAAGGTTTAAAAGAAATATTGTTTACAATTGTAAGAGCTAGTGGTGTATTCAGTAATTTTAATGTTTTTTTTTATTGTTTCCAAATACGTATTCCACTTTCTATTATTGGGTTTCCTCTATAAGTTTTCTTATGTATTGTAGTATTAGCAAATACAATCGAGCTAATTTCAAAAGGTAAACAGTCTTCTTTTTCCATTTTTAACCAATTTGGTTGTTTATCTAGTTCTCCCAACCAGAAATTCATATTTTTTATATTAACTGCCCAATAATAAAACATAAAATTAGGCAATGCAAAACCACCATTTATTTTTGATTTACAGAGATGCTTTTTAATTATTCTATGATTCTTATAATCCCAAATAAAATTAGTAACCATAGAGTCCACTTTCTTAAAATATTTTTTGGGAAGATATATCGGGATCATTTGAAACAAATATAGTAATTGTGGAAGAAAAATCATTTTTATCACATTAACCTATACCTAGCATTGAAATAGGTAATGTTTTCCAATATTGAATATTTTTTAATAATTTATTCAATAAGGGTAGGAAATTAGATTTAAATAAAGAATCATATTGTTTTGTTACATAAATTCCAAGATAGTTATTTTTTTCATTTACAATCTTAAAAGGATATTGTTGTAATATATGTAAGTTATTTCCCATTATTGGCATAAGTTCACTTTTATTCCAATTAATCCTATATCCTGAAAACGATCCAAATTGAGTTATTAAATCTAACAAGTTAGGGATACTAATTTCTGGTTTTGTGATATAAAGTAATACATCATCTGCATACAAAGAGATTTTATTTTCAGTTTCTTTAGTTTCATACCCATATATTTCAGGGTGTGATCTTACAGATTTTGCTAGTGGTTCTATTGCAAGTGCAAACAGTAGTGGAGATAAAGGGCAACCTTGTCTGCAGCCTCGGAATAAGTTAAATTTAGTTAACCATATGACAATTACAGCACGGAAACAGGCCCTCTCGGCCCTTCCAGTCCGTGCCGACCATTTGTTTTCCCCTAGTCCCATCTACCTGCACTCAGACCTTACCCCCCCATTCCCTTCACGTCCATATACCTATCCACTTTACTTTTAAATGTTAAAATCGATCCTGCCTCCACCACTTCTGCTGGAAGTGGTCAGAGGGTGGTGGCCACACAGCCACCACCCTCTGAGTAAAGAAGTTCCCCCTCACATTACCCCAAAACTTCTGTCCCTTAATTCTCATGTCATGCCCTCTTGTTTGAATCTTCCCTACCCCCAATGGGAAAAACGTATCCACGTTAACTCTGTCTATCCCTTTCATCATTTTAAAGACCTCAATCAAGTCCCCCCTTAACCTTCTGTGCTCCAAAGAATAAAGACCTAACTTGTTCAACCTTTCTCTGTAACATAGTTGCTTGAACCCTGGCAACATTCTAGTAAATCTCCTCTGTACTCTCTCTATTTTGTGGCCATCCTTCCTATAACTAGGCGACCAAAATTGTACACCATACTCCAGAATTGGTCTTACCAATGCCTTGTACAATTTTAACATTACTTCTCTACTCCTATATTCAATGCTCTGATTTATAAAGGCCAGCACACCAAAGGCTTTATTTACCACCCTATTCTACATGCGATTCCACCTTCAGGGAAACTATGCACAGTTATTCCTAGATCCCTCTGTTCCACAGCATTCCTCAATTCCCTACCATTTACCATGTACGTCCTATTTTGATTTGTCCTGCCAAGATGTAGCACTTCACACTTAACAGCATTAAACTCCATCTGCCATCTTTCAGCCCACTTTTCCAAATGGCCCAAATCTCTCTGTAGACTTTGAAAATCTACTTCATTATCCACAACACCACATATCTTAGTATCATCTGCATACTTACTTATCCAATTTTCCACCCCATCATCCAGATCATTGATGTACATGACAAACAACAGTGGACCCAACACAGATCCCTGAGGCACCCCAACTGGTCACCGGCTTCCAACCTGACAAACAGCCATCCACCATTACTCTCTGACATCTCCCATTCAGCCACTGTTGAATCCATCTTGCTACTCCGCCATTAACACCCAAAGATTGAACCTTCTTAACCAACCTTCCATGGGGAACCTTGTCAAAGGCCTTACTGAAATCCATATAGACAACATCCACTGCTTTACCCTCATCAATTTCCCTAGTTACCGCTTCAAAAAATTCAAGAAGGTTTGTCAAACATGACCTTCCAGGCACAAATCCATGTTGACTGTTCCAGATCAGACCCTGTTTATCAAGATGCTTATATATATTATCTCTAAGTATCCTTTCCATTAATTTGCCCACCACTGACGTCAAACTAATAGGTCTATAATTGCTAGGTTTATTCTTTGAACCCTTTTAAAACAATGGAACAACATGCGCAGTACGCCATTCCTCCGGCACTATTCCCATTTCTAATGACATTTGAAATATTTCTGTCATAGCTCCCACTATTTCTACACTAACTTCCCTCAATGTCCTAGGGAATATTCTGTCAGGACCTGGAGACTTATCCACTTTTATATTTTTTTAAAGTGTCAGTACTTCCTCCTCTTTGAATCTCATAGTTTCCATAGCTACTCTACTTTTCCCCCTTAACTCACAGAGTTCAATATCCCTCTCCTTGGTGAATACCGAAGATAAGAAATTGTTCAATATCTCCCCCATCTCTTTTGGCTCTGCAGATAGCTGTCCATTCTGGTTCTCTAATGGTCCAATTTTTTCCCTCGTTATCCTTTTGCTATTAATATAGCTGTAGAAACCCTTTGGGTTTACTTTCACCTTTCTTGCCAAAGCAACCTCATATCTTCTTTTGGCCTTTCTAATTTCTTTCTTAAGATTCTTTTTACATTCTTTATACTCCTCTAGCACCTCATTTACTCCATGCCTCCTATAAATATTGTAGATATCTCTCTTTTTTCGAAACAAGTGTCCAATTTCCCTTGTAAACCATGGCTCTTTCCAATTTTTACTATTTCCTTTCAACCTAACAGGGACATAAAGATTCTGTGTTCTTACAATTTCCCCTTTAAATGTCCTCCATTTCTCTTCTACATCCTACCCATGAAAGAAAGTGTCCCAATTCACTCCTTTAAAATCCATACGCATTCCCTCAAAGTTAGCCTTTCTCCAATCAAAAATCTCCACCCTAGGTCTAGTTCTGACTCTCTCCATAATTATATTGAAACTAATGGTATTGTGATCACTGGTCCCGAAGTGCTCACCAACGCATACCTCCGTCACCTGACCTGCCTCATTTTCTAACAGGAGGTCCAGCACTGCCCCTTCTCTGGTCAATACTTCTATGTACTGCTGCAAAAAACTATCCTGCACACATTTTACAAACTCCAAACCATCCAGCCCATTTACAGAATGTGTTTCCCAGTCTATTTTTGGAAAATTGAAATCTCCCACAACCTTCAAATCACTACCTTGTGCTTACTACTAATATCTGCTATCTCCTTACATATTTGCTCTTCCAATTCTCGCTCCCCATTTGACGGTCTATAATACACCCCTAAAAGTGTTGCTACACCATTCCCACTTCTCAGTTCCACCCAAATAGCCCCCCTAGACGAGCCGTCTAATCTATCCTGCCAAAGCACTGCTGTAATATCTTCTCTGACAAGCAATGCAACACCTCCCCCTCTGGTCCCACCAATTCTATCACACCTGAAGCAACGAAATCCTGGAATATTTAGTTTCCAATCACAGCCCTCCTGCAACCATGTTTCACTGATTGCCACAACATCATATTTCCAGGTGTCAATCCAGGCTCTAAGTTCATCCACCTTACTTACAATGCTCCTAGCATTAAAATATACACATTTTAGAAACCCACCATCCCTTATTCTCTGTCTATTATCTTTATCATCTTTCTCGCCTACATTTTGGATCCGAGTGCTTCCCTTCTCTGCCTCCTGCCCCACACCCTGACCCCTAGCCCCCTCTACCCGAGTCCCTCCCCTCAGCCTTTCTAGTTTAAAGTCTCCCCAGTAGCCTTTGCAAATCTCCCTGCCGGGATATTGGTCCCCCTCGGGTTCAACTGCAACCCGTCCTTTGTGTACAGATCATGCCTTCCCCAAAAGAGGTCCCAGTGATCAAGGAACTTGAATCCCTGCCCACTCCACCAGTCCCTCAGCCACGCATTTATCCTCCACCTCATTTCATTCCTACTCTCACTGTCACGCGGCACAGGCAGTAATCCTGAAATCGTTACCCTTTTGGTCCTTCTCCTTAACTTTCCCCCCCAACGCCCTAAATTCTCCCTTCAGGACCTTGTCACTTTTTCTGCCTATGTCATTGGTACCTATGTGTGCCACAACATCAGGCTCCTATCCCTTCCTTATCAGAATCTTTTGGACACGTTCTGACACATGCGAGACCCTGGCACCACGGAGGCAAACTACCATCCGGGTCTCCCGACTGCGTCCACAGAATCGCCCTAACTATAGAGTCCCCTATTACAATTGCCCTCCTCTTTTTGCTACCCTTCTGAGCATCAGGGCCGGTCTCTGTGCCGGAGGCACGGCCGCTGTTGCTGCCCCCAGCTAGGCTGTCCCCTCCATTCGTACTCAAACCCGAGTACCTATTTTCCAGGTGTACGGTCACAGGGGTACTCTCTAGCCCCTGCCTCTGCCCCTTGCCCTTCCTAACTGTGACCCACTTGTCTGCCTCCTGTGGTTTTGGAGTGACTACCTCCCTGTAGCTCCTCTCTATGACCTCCTCACTCTCCCTGACCAGACGGAGGTCATCGAGCTGCTGCTCCAGGTTCCTAACACAGTCCTTTAGGAGCCCCATCTCAACACACCTGGCACAGATGTGGATGTCTGGAGGGCTATCAGATTCCCTGACCTCCCCACATCTGACATCCAGAACAGTACACAGCCCTTGCCTTCATACTCCCCCCTTACACAGGATACAATATCAACACGATACAAAGTACACAACAAACTGCTGGAATCTGACTGCCAATCAACTGCTTTCCCTAGTCCACTTCCCACCAATCAGCGGCTTGCTCCAAAAAAAACCCACTTCTCCAAATGGAATGTTATGGATTTCGGCAAGCTCCTGTGGGCCTCTGAAAAAACAAGCCCCACGCTTGATTTTTAAACCTTACCGGTCGGGTGTCGCTCCTCCCCCTCCTCCTCTTCCAACGGCTCCTGTGGGCCTCTGAAAAAACAAGCCCCGCGATTGATTTTAAACCTTACCGGTCGGGTGTTGCTCCTCCCCCTCCTCCTCTTCCAACGGCTCCTGTGGGCCTCAAACTTAATAAACCAAGTTGTTAACACTTGGTTTATTAATATTCTAGCTGTTGGTCTGATATATAGTAATTTAACCCATGTTATAAACTTCTCTCCCAGTTGAAAAAATTCCATAACCGAAAATAAATAAGACCATTCAATCTGATCAAAAGCTTTCTCTGCATCCAACGCAATAAGAATCAAATACCCAGGACTAGATGTTAAGAAGTCCCTTGTGATAGTAGGTGGGGAGCATTTCACAACATTCATTGATTTGCTGAGAGTGGTCGACACTCAGGGGCGGGGGGGCGGGGGGGGGGGGGGGGTAGGGGGGTACGTATACGTATATCTTGGCCAGGGTAACCTTCAGGACACAGGACACAGGGACGCATCATCAGTAGTGTACCTTTGCATCACTGGGTGTTTCGGCCTTTTAACACTATACACCCTACACAAGGGCGGCCCGCTGCAGGATGATCAGCCCTCAGCGCGTGTCCCGTGTCAAACTGCGTCAAAGATTCACCATGACGTATTTGGGGCCCAGCATGGGTCTTTCCGCTTGAGCCAATTCCAACAGCTGCTTCTTTCAGCCGCTTCTGAGAGTGATCTTATGGTCTTCCGCAGAGCCTGACCGTGGATTCCAAGCTCCTTCAGCAGTCTGATGGTAGATGATGCAACAAATCCTCTGCATCCCACTTCAACTGGATAAACGTTGATGTTCCAGCCACGCTGCCTTGCCTTGCCTCTGCTGCAAGCTCTGTGTAGCGCAGCTTCTTACGCTCATAGGCCTCCACAACAGAGTTCTCCCATGGAACTGTGAGCTCTATGACGTAAGCAGTCTTCTGTGAAAGGGACCAGAACACCAAATCTGGCCTGAGATTGGTTGAAGCAATTTCAGGTGGAAAGATTAGTTGTCGGCCGATGTCCGCCAGCATCCTCCAGTCACGGGCCCAGCATAGGTTTCCTTCTTCTGATCGAGTGGAAGGATGTTTAGGTGTTTTCTGTCCTTCTCGGACAAAGGTTGTCGCCCTTAAGTGGGAGCGGTTGCTTGCTCTCCGAGGCAAGGAGTTGGTCGCACACAGCCTGTTCTCAAGGGCTGTTGCCAGGCTTTTTAATACCTGATTATGCCGCCACGTGTATCTCTCTTGCGTGAGGCTGGTCTTGCAGCCTACCATGATATGTTTGAGGGTCGCTGGAGTTGGGCAGAGGGCGCAGGTTGGATCCTCACCGTACCACTGATTGAGGTTCTTTGGTGATGGAAGGACGTCGTATGTCGCTCTGATGATGAAGCTGATCTTGCTTGATTCCATTTCCCATAGTTCTTTCCAGCTGATCTTCCTCCGCTCCACACCTTCCCACTGCATCCATTGCCCCTGTTTGGCAAGAGAGACCGCCTTTGCACTTCTTGCGGCCTCCTCCAGTCGCCGCACCTCCTCAACCACCAATGTCCTCCGCTCTGATGTAGTGGCCTTTCGCCAAGTTGGTTTACTTGTCGTAAGGCCAAAGCCTCCTCTTCCCTGCTGCACTTGCCCCACGACGTCTTTGTGCCTCAGGGCTGATGAAGCTTGCTGTACTGCATCAGATGGTGTCCACTTCCGGCCAGTTACTAGACAAGACCATCAACAGCATTGATGGTCTTGTCTCTAGAGTCCCTCAGTGTCATCTGGAGTCTTACTTTGGAACACTTGTATTCTTCTGTTAGACTAGTGAGAGGTAGTTCCAGGACCCCTTTGCCATAGAGGCCGATGTTAGTTAGACATCGTGGGACACCGAGTCATTTCTTCGCGTATGCAGTTATGGTTCGCTCCATGTTCTCCACAGTTGTTATTGGAGCTTCATAAACGGTTAGTGGCCACATTGTCCGAGGAAGGAGTCCAAACTGTAGGCACCAGAGCTTCAGTTTCCCAGGCAGTAGGGTCTGATTGATGATCTCCAGGCCGTTGCCAATTTCTTGCCTTAGTTGTTGCACCTGCTCTTTGTCCTTGAGACTTGCGTTGTACCATCTGCCCAGGCTTTTTACTGGCTGCTCAGACACTGTTGGTATTAGGTCATCACCGATGCAGAACCTTGTGTCTCTAAGCACCCCCTTAACTATGGAGATGCTTCGAGACTTACTTGGTTTGATTTTCATTCGGGCCCACTTGATGTTCTCCTGCAGCTTTCCAAGTAGCCGCTTGGTGCATGCTGTAGTAGTGGTTATTGTTGTCATATCTTCCATGTATGCCCTGATGGGTGGCAGACGGAGCCCAGCACTGGTTTGTTCACCGCCCACCACCCATTTTGAGGCCCTGATGATGACTTCCATGGCCATTGTAAAGGCCAAGGTTGAGTCTGTGCAGCCTGCCATGATGCCTACTTCCAAGCGCTGCCATGTTGTACTGAATTCAGCTGTTGTGAAGCACAGATGCAGGTCTTGGAAATAGTTCTTGACCAGTGTGGTGATGAGCTCTGGTACATGGAAAAAGGCAAAAGATTCCCAAAGGAGTTCATGTGGAACTGAACCAAATGCATTGGCCAGATCGAGGAAGATCACATGTAGGTCTCTCTTGTCCTTCTTAGCTGCTTGGATCTGGTGCCAGATCATGCTTGTATGCTCCAAGCAACCCAAAAAACCTGGAATTCCTGCTTTCTGTACAGATGTATCAATGTACTTGTTTGTTACCAGATAGGTGGATAGCCTTTGTGATACAAAGCTGAAAAAGATTTTTCCCTCGACATTGAGGAGACATATTGGCCAGAATTGGCTGATGTCTGATGCATCCTTTTCTTTAGGTATTAGTACGCCGCGGCCTTTCGCCACACCTTAGGTATTGTTTGCTTCTTCCACACCACCCTCATGAGCTTCCATAGAAAGCGTAACACATCCGGTGCATTCTTGTAGAGCTTGTATGGTTCTCCGTTTGGCCCTGGAGCTGATGCTGCTCTTGCTCGCCGGACAGTGTTCTCTACCTCTTTCCATTTCGGAGGGCTGGTGTCCAGCTTGAATTCAGGTGGTTGAATATGCGGGATGTCATGTGGGATGACTAACTGCTCATGCCTTTTCGTGTCTTGGTGGGCCTTTTCCAGGTGTTCCTCCAATTCTTGTTTTGATGTTTTCAAAGTTCCACTTTTTTCCTTAGCGAAGAGGTCTTTGATGAACTTGAAAGGGTCTTTGTAGAACCGTGTTCTTGTGTGTTCTTTATTCTTGCGACGTTTCCTCATGTTCTCTGCTTTTCGCAAGGTTGCCAATCGGCTCTTGATGTCCTCTTGGAGTAGCATGAGACCTTCTCTCTCTGCGTCAGTTGCTTTTTTCCATTGCTTTTTCAACTGTCTCCTCTCTCTGATTAGCCTCTCGATCTCCTGCTGCCTCCTGGACTTGATTGGTGTTGGTAACTTCTTTCCACCTCTCCCTTTACTCACCCCAAACCGTTTTTCTCCATAGCTGTAGATTGTTAATGTTTCTTATCGAACATATTAATGTTTCTTTTCGAATATATAATATGAAATAATCTTCTCAGATTGTTTGAAGAGTAACGTTTTGGTATAAATCCTGTTTGATCTGAATGAATTAGTTTATTAATCACTTTATTTAGTCTTTGTGCTAATATTTTTGTTAATATTTTTTGATCAGTGTTTAAAAGAGATATAGCTCTATATGACCCTGGGTCATCAAGATTTTTATCTAATTTAGATATAAGGGTTATAATAGATTCATTTAATGTTTCTGGTAATTTCTGTTGTGTATAAATATGTTCATATAGTGTCTTCAAACGTGGAGCTATCATATCATAAAATATTTTATAAAATTCTGCTGCAATACCATCTGGTCCTGGAGTTTTACCATGTTTTAATGATCTAATAGTTTCTTCAATTTCTTTAGTAGTTATTTTGACATTTAATAATTCCCTATCTTCTAAATCCAGTCCTTTTAGATTACAATTTTTTTTTAATGTTTCTACTCCTATTCGATTTTCTTTTGTTTTAGCTGAATATAATTTTTTATAATATTGCAAGAATCTCTCATTTATATCTTTAGTTTGTATTAGTAATTCCCCTTTACCTGATTTAATCCTATAAATTAATTTTTCTCCTTCCAATTTTCTTAACTGACGAGCCAATAGTTTATGTGGTTTGTCACCAAATTCAAATTGTATTTGTTTAGTATATTGGTATAGTTTTACAACTTGGTCGGATTGTATTTTTTTTAATTTATATTTCAATGCAAAGATTTTATTATGTTTTATCACAGTTGGGTTAATGGTGTTCTCTGTATCTAATTGTTTAATCTCTCTTTCCAATGTCTGTTGTACCTTCAGATTCTCTTTATTATAAAATGCTTGAGAAGATATCATAATTCCCCGAACATACGCTTTGAAAGTTTCCCATAAAAGGGATGATGATATTTCTGGTGTATCGTTTGTTTCAAAGAAGATCTTGATCTGTTTTGTAATATATTCTTGAGTTATTTTGTCCTTTAAAATTTGTGGATTAAATCTCCATTGATCTTGTTTTCCCATTTTACCGGTTATTTTCATCTTAAAAGTTAAGGGTGCATGATCTGAAATTATAATATTATGATATTTTGAATTATACGTAAGTGGGATAAGTTTTAAATCTCCCAAAAAATAATCTATTCTTGAATAAGTTTTATGCACGGGTGAGTAAAATGAGTATTTTCGTCTTGTTGGATTTTGCAATCTCCATACATCTTTAATATTACTAGTGTCTCTATATGCATTTATTAACTCACTGGAATGTGATTTAAGTTTTTGTTGTCTTGATGATCTATCCAAATAAGGATCTAGTGTGCAGTTCAAATCTCCTCCAATTATTAGATTGTGTTGTGATAATTCAGGAATTGTATTAAATATTTTTTTTTAAAACAGCAGACTATCAAAATTTGGGCCGTATACATTGACAAAAATCACTTTTTGCGTATATAATTCTCCTATTACAATAATATATCTACCGCCACTATCAGTTATTATTGAAGTATGTGTTAATGCAGTGCCTTTACGAATTAATATTGCTACACCTCTGGATTTGTGTGTGAAAGAAGAGTGATATACTTTATCAATTCATTTAGCTTTAAATCTATGTTCTGCCTCTTTTTTTAAATGTGTCTCTTGGATAAATGCAACATCTATTTTAAGTGCCTTTAAATGTGCTAATACCTTACCCCTCTTAATTGGTTTGTTAATACCTTTGACATTCCAGCTACAAAACGTTATTCCTCCATTCCCCATATTCGTATGTAAGTCTTGCATCTTTTATCTAAAGGGATGTATACTAGAGCAAATGGTACAGTTCGATAAACCAGACCTTACACCTGAACTTCGAATAGACAAATTTCAAAATCTTTGATTTTCTCTCATATATATATCTCCTTTGTATTAATTGATAATTCCACTCAAATATAAAATAATAATAGTAATAATCAAAAATAGTATTAAAAAGTGGATAGATTAAGAGATTAGTAAAGTGCACAAAGAAAGAAAAAAACTACATCTAGTATATGTGTAGTTAGTGTTAGCCTCACTAACATGGCTAGCAGTCTAAGGACTTCTGTAGTGAATGTTAAATGTTGTCCATCTCCATGATTCACTAAAATTAATATTGCAAAAAAAAAAATTATTATTTAAACCGGGGATATTAAACTATGATGTATAAAAAGTTCATAGTCAAATATATATTAATACATATACTTAATGCCTATTAGAAAACTATAATAATAAAAATATATAATAAAGAGAAAAAAAAGTTTAAAATTAAACAAAATAATGAAAAAAGACACAATTTATGGAAAAAAATAAAAAAAATAAAAAAATAAAAAAAATAAAAAAAAATAAAAGAAATAAAAAATGCCAGGAGAGATAAATGAAGTCAAAGTTTATATTTGTATATTTATATTTACTATTTCCTTAATTCTAAGTTAGTCGGTTATAATTAATTATTAATTATTAATCAATAATCAACAATCAATAATCAATAATCAACAATTATTAGCTCTAATTGTTAACGATACCAGTGTATTAAATTTCATATATGTTTATATATGTTGATATATGTTAATTATTAAACTAGTAGTGTTATTATTCTAATTATTAGTATTCATTGAATAGTCATCAATCCACGTCTCCTCGATTTTCCCATCCGCCTCCTTCTCCGCCTTCTTTAGATGAAACAAGTCCATAGTCTATTGTAATCTTCAACCAGTCTTGAAAATACAGTTTAATTGTTCCTTTAATTCATCTTTGAAAGTTTCATTCAGTCTTCTTCTCGGTCTTTAATCCTTTGGGCAAATTTCAATGCGTCCTCTGGGTTTTTTAAATAATGCTCTTCCTGATTGTAAGTGACTCTCAGTGTTGCTGGGTATCTCAGAGTATACTTCAGATTCTTCACTTGCCTCAGAATTCTTTTGGTTTCTTTAAACGCATTCCATTTCTTAGAGACCTCTGCTGGAGAGTCTCCGTAGATACTGATCGAGTCTTCTTCATATTTGAGATTTCTACTTTTTACAACTTTATTCATCATATCTTCCAAAACATAATCATATTGGACTTTTACTATCATTTGTCTTGGAGGAGCATCGTGCTTCGTATTACGTCTCATAACTCTGTGTGCACGGGCTATCAAAGGTTTTTCTTCCAGAGATAGAACCTTTTGTGTAAGTTTGCAGTAAACTCTCGGGTATCTTGATTCTTTTCTCTCCCTTCTCGAATACCCACGATCCTTAGATTCTGCCTTCTCTGGCGTCCTTCCAGCTCAGTACACTTATCAGTAACTTTGGCCAGTAAGTCATATAATCGTTGACTTTCTTTGACAAGAGTTTTCGTAGTCTGAGTATTTGTTTGGACTGATTCTTCAAGGTCTTTTATGGATGTTGATTGTAACATAATTTCTTCCAGCACTGGTTCCATTTCCTTTTCCACCTTTTTTTCAAATTTTTCATGCAGCTCTTCCTTTTATACTTGAGAATTTTTCGGTCACTACTTCTGTAATTTCCTTTCGGAGCATTTCTGATAAATCCGTGGTCGAGAGATTAATTTCAGATTTTAATCCATCTTGGCCAATTCACGTCTCGTACCCTCAAAGTTACCTTTCTTTAAGTTCAAGGCCCGTGTTTCTGAATTAACAATGGCACTCTCCATCCTAATGAAGAACTCAACCATATTATGGTCACTCTTGCCCAATGGGCCACGCACAACAAGGCTGCTAACTAACCCTTCCTCATTACTCAATACCCAGTCTATAATAGCCTGTTCTTTCATTGGTTCCTCTACATGTTGGTTTAGAAAACTATCCCGCATACATTCCAAGAAATCCTCTTCCCTAGCACCAATTTGATTCACCCAATCTATGTGTAGATTGAAGTCACCCATTATAACGGTTTTACCTTTGTTCCATGCATTTCCAATTTCCTGTTTGATGCCATCCCCAACTCCACTACTTCTGTTAGGTGGCCCGTACACAACACCTACTAGCGTTTTCTGCCCCTTAGTGTTTTGCATCTCTGCCCATATCGATTCCACATCTTCCAAGCTAATGTCCTTCCTTTCTATTGCGTTAATCTCCTCTCTAATCAGCAACGCTACCCACCTCTTTTTCCTTTCAGTCTATCCCTCCTGAATATTGAATATCCTTGGATGTTCAGCTCCCAGCCTGGGTCACCTTGGAGCCATGTCTCCATGATCCCAACTATATCATAATCATTAATAGCTATCTGCACATATCCCTTGACTCCACTAGCCCCTAGAGCTCAATCCAACTCTCTCTTGAATCCATCCAGTGATTTGGCTCCACTGCCCTCTGTGGCAGGGAATTCCATGAATTCACAACTCTCTGGGTAAAAAAGTTTTTTCTCACCTCGGTCTTAAATGACCCCCCCTTTATTCTAAGACTGTGGTCCCTGGTTCTGGACTCACACAACATTGGGAACATTTTTCCTGCATCTAGCTTGTCCATTCCTTTTATAATTTTAAATGTTTCTATAAGATCCCCCCCTCATCCATCTAAACTCCAGTGAATAGAAGCCTAGTTTTTTTTCAATCTTTCCTCATATGACTGTCCCGCCATCCCAGGGATCAATCTCGTCAACCTACGCTGCACTGCCTCAATCACAAGGATGTCCGTCCTCAAATTAGGAGAACAAAACTATACACAATACTCCAGATGTGGTCTCACCAGAGCCCTCTACAACTGCAGAAGAACCTCTTTACTCCAGTACTGATATCCTCTTGTTATGAAGGCCAACATTCCATTAGTTTTCTTCACTGCCTGCAGCACCTGCACGCCAACTTTCAGTGACTGGTGTACAAGGACACACAGGTCTCGCTGTACCTCCCCCTTACCTAACCTAACCCCATTGAGATAATAATCTGCCCCCTTGTTTTTGCCACCAAAGTGGATAACCTCACATTTATCTGCCATGCATCTGCACACTCACTCAACCTGTCCAGGTCCCCCTGCAACCTCCTAACTTCCTCTTCACAGTTCACACTGCCACCCAGCTTTGTGTCATCTGCAAACTTGGTAGTGTTGCTCCTAATTCCCTGTTCCAAATCATTAATATATATGGTAAACAGTTGCGGCCCCAACAGCGAGCCTTGCTGTACTCCACTCGCCACTGCCTGCCATTCAGAAAAGGACCCGTTCACTCCTACTCTTTGCTTCCGGTCTGCCACACAATTTTCTATCCATGTCAACACCCTACCCCCAATACCATGTGCTCTAATTTTAGTCACCAGTCTCCCGTGCGGGACCTTATCAAAGGCTTTCTGAAAGTCTAGATACACTGCATCCACCGGCAGCCCTTCATCCATTTTTCCTGTCACATCCTCAAAAAAATCCAGAAGATTAGTCAAGCATGATCTCCCTTTCATAAATCTATGTTGACTTGGACTAATCCTTTTACTGCTATCCAAATGTTCCATTATTACCTCTTTAATAATTGACTCCAGCATTTTTCCCACCACTGAAAATTCCCCGTTTTCTCCCTCACTCCTTTCTTGAAAAGTGGGATACCATTAGCTATCCTCCAATCCACAGGAACTGATCCTGAATCTATTGAACATTGGAAAATGATCACCAATGCATACACTATTTCCAGAGCCACCTCCCTGAGGACCCTGGGATGCAGACCATCAGGCCCAGCTGATTTATCATCCTTCAGTCCCAATAGCCTACCCAATACTATTTCTTGCCTAATGAAAATGTATTTCAGTTCCTCTACCCCCTTAGATCTCCTCCTCCAGTACATCTGGGAGATTGTTTTGTGTCTTCCTTAGTGAAGACAGATCCGAAGTACCTATTCAACTCTTGTGCCATTTCCTTGTTTTTTTTGGGTTTTTTTGTTAGAAGTAAGTACAATAGTGTGGTACTTGAGTAACTAATACATAAATACATATTTGCATTCTTATACAACTTCATATTTTTAATTTAATAATAAAAGAATAGTGAGAGAAAAACATAAATAAAGAGTGTCGGAATAGATAGACAAGCGAGTAGAAACAGATAGCAAAAATATAAAGGACAGAGATGAGAAGCTAAAAAGATTGAAAAAAAGGAGAAAGTAGAGAAAAGAGAGATTAGGAGAGATCTACCTATTTCGTATTTTTGCCCATCCGTCACCCAGTTCTAAACCATTTAATTTCTAAGGTTATGTTATGTTGCACCATCTACTTGTAAAAGTTGATAAAAGCAGACCAAGTCTTTAAGAATTGGTCCACTTTGCCTAGTAGGAGGAATCTCATTTCTTCAAGATGTAGTATTTCCGACATATTTGAAATCCACATTTTGAATGTTGGCTTGGTTACGTTTTTCCAAAATGTGAGTATAAGTTTTTTTGTTGTTATTAAACCGTAATTAAGAAAAGCTTCTTGGAATATAGTTAGTTTACTTCCCTCTTCCATTGATCCAAAGATAATCAGTTCTGTATTGAGGTTCAATTTTGTGTTAAATAGTTTTGTAAAAATTCCAAAAATTTAATTCCAAAATTTATGCAGGTTTGTACAAGAGACAAAGGAATGTACTATAGTGGCATTTTGAGTTAGACATTTATCACAGATGGGGGAAACATTTGAAAATATTTTATTCAGTCTAGTTTTCAAATAGTATAATCTATGTAAATTTTTTAATTGAATTAGGTTATGTCTTACATTAATTGAACATTTATTTACATATAATAGATTTTTTTTTCTCCATCTATCGTTCAGAATTTTTATCAATAACTCTTGTTCCCAGTCCCTTCTAATTGCCTCTGTCGTTGGTGTTTCTATATTTAGAATTATATTATATAAGTAAGATATTAAATTGCTTGATTCTGCATTTCTATTCATTCCTTGCTCTAATAAATCTGGGGTTAAAGTTTGATATCCTTGTATATATTTTTTCAAATAATCTTGAATTTGAAGAAATTTGAAATATTGATTACTTTTCAAATTATATTTTAGTTGTAATTGTTGGAATGATAAAAGTTTTCCCATTTTATACATATCTCCCATCGTTTTAATTCCTATTCTTTCCCATTGATTAAACGTTTTATCAATAATAGATGGTTTGAATGAGGGATTATTAGTTATTGGAGAAAGAAGCGATAGTTTTCTTGATTTTAAATTTAATTTTATTTGTTTCCAAATTCGTATTATACTGTGGATAATTGGATTTTTCTTATATTATTTTGTTCATTTTCATTGGGAAAAGAAGGATTGCTCCTATATTATAAGGGGAACAATCCTCTTTCTCCATTCTTATCCAATCTACCTGTTGGGCTGAACCGTCCAACCAGTAGATTATATTTTTAATATTCACTGCCCAATAGTAATACAATAAGTTAGGGAGTGTCAGTCTCCCTGATTCTTTAGATTTACACAAGTGTTTTCTTTGAATTCTGTGTGATTTATAATCCCATATGAAGTTTACAATATCAATCTAGTTTTTTAAAGAATTTTTTTGGTACATAGATTGGTATTGATTGAAATAGGTACAGTATTTGTGGTAAGAAGATCATTTTTATCTCATTTATTCTGCCTATTAAGGACATCGGCTATGTTTTCCAAAATGTAATCAACCTCTTTAATTTAGTTAATAAAGACATATAGTTTGTGTTAAGCAGTGATTTATATTTCCTAGTAATTTGGATGCCCAAATAGTTACATTTTTCTGTTGTAATTCTAAAAGAGAATTTCAACAGATGTGTCGGCTCTTGAGGTTTTATCGTCATAATTTCGCTTTTGTTCCAGTTTATTCAAATCCTGAAAAAGAACCAAATTCCTCTATTAACTGTATAGGAGACAGTTGAAAAAGCAATGGAAAAAAGCAACTGACGCAGAGAGAGAAGGTCGCATGCTACTCCAAGAAGACATCAAGAGCCGATTGGCAACCTTGCGAAAAGCAGAGAACATGAGGAAACTTCGCAAGAATAAAGAACACACAAGAACACGGTTCTACAAAGACCCTTTCAAGTTCATCAAAGACCTCTTCGCAAAGGAAAAAAGTGGAACTTTGAAAACATCAAAACAAGAATTGGAGGAACACCTGGAAAAGGCCCACCAAGACACGAAAAGGCATGACAAGTTAGTCATTCCACATGACATCCCACCTATTCAACCACCTGAATTCAAGCTGGACACCAGCCCTCCGAAATGGAAAGAGGTAGAGAACACTGTCCGGCGAGCAAGAGCAGCATCAGCTCCGGGGCCAAACGGAGTACCATATAAGCTCTACAAGAATGCACCGGATGTGTTACGCTTTCTATGGAAGCTCATGAGGGTGGTGTGGAAGAAGCAAACTATACCTAAGGTGTGGCGAAGGGCCGGCGGCATACTAATACCTAAAGAAAAGAATGCATCAGACATCAGCCAATTCCGGCCAATATGTCTCCTCAACGTCGAGGGAAAAATCTTTTTCAGCATTGTATCACAAAGGCTATCCACCTATCTGGTAACAAACAAGTACATTGATACATCTGTACAGAAAGCAGGAATTCCAGGTTTTTCGGGCTGCTTGGAGCATACAAGCATGATCTGGCACCAGATCCAAGCAGCTAAGAAGGACAAGAGAGACCTACATGTGATCTTCCTCGATCTGGCCAATGCATTTGGTTCAGTTCCACATGAACTCCTTTGGGAATCTTTTTGCCTTTTTCCATGTACCAGAGCTCATCACCACACTGGTCAAGAACTATTTCCAAGACCTGCAGCTGTGCTTCACAACAGCTGAATTCAGTACAACATGGCAGCGCTTGGAAGTAGGCATCATGGCAGGCTGCACAGTCTCACCCTTGGCCTTTACAATGGCCATGGAAGTCATCATCAGGGCCTCAAAATGGGTGGTGGGCGGTGAACGAACCAGAGCTGGGCTCCGTCTGCCACCCATCAGGGCATACATGGACGATATGACAACAATAACCACTACTGCAGCATGCACCAAGCGGCTACTTGGAAAGCTGCAGGAGAACATCAAGTGGGCCCGAATGAAAATCAAACCAAGTAAGTCTCGAAGCATCTCCATAGTTAAGGGGGTGCTTAGAGACACAAGGTTCTGCATCGGTGATGACCTAATACCAACAGTGTCTGAGCAGCCAGTAAAAAGCCTGGGCAGATGGTACAACGCAAGTCTCAAGGACAAAGAGCAGGTGCAACAGCTAAGGCAAGAAATTGTCAACGGCCTGGAGATCATCAATCAGACCCTACTGCCTGGGAAACTGAAGCTCTGGTGCCTACAATTTGGACTCCTTCCTCGGACAATGTGGCCACTGACCGTTTATGAAGCTCCAATAACAACTGTGGAGAAGATGGAGCGAACCATAACTTCATACGCGAAGAAATGGCTCGGTGTCCCACGATGTCTAACTAACATCGGCCTCTATGGCAAAGGGGTCCTGGAACTACCTCTCACTAGTCTAACAGAGGAATACAAGTGTCCAAAGTAAGACTCCAGATGACACTGAGGGACTCTAGAGACAAGACCATCAGTGCTGTTGCGCCGCCCCTAGTAACCGGCCGGAAGTGCACACCATCTGATGCAGTACAGCAAGCTTCATCAGCCCTGAGGCACAAAGACGTCGTGGGGCAAGTGCAGCAGGGAAGAGGAGGCTTTGGCCTTACGACAAGTAAACCAACTTGGCGAAAGGCCACAACATCAGAGCGGAGGACATTGGTGGTTGAGGAGGTGCGGCGACAGGAGGAGGCCGCAAGAAGTGCAAAGGCGGTCTCGCTTGCCAAACAGGGGCAATGGATGCAGTGGGAAGGTGTGGAGCGGAGGAAGATCAGCTGGAAAGACCTATGGGAAATGGAATCAAGCAAGATCAGCTTCATCATCAGAGCGACATACGACGTCCTTCCATCACCAAAGAACCTCAATCAGTGGTACGGCGAGGATCCAACCTGTGCCCTCTGCGCAACTCCAGCGACCCTCAAACACATCATGGTAGGCTGCAAGACCAGCCTCACGCAAGGGAGATACACGTGGAGGCATAATCAGGTATTAAAAAGCCTGGCAACAGCCCTTGAGAACAGGCTGTGTGCGACCAACTCCTTGCCTCCGAGAGCAAGCAACCCCTCCCACTTAAGGGTGGCAACCTTTGTCCGAGAAGGACAGAAAACACCCTTCCACTAGATCAGAAGAAGGAAACCTATGCAGGGCCCGTGAGTGGAGGATGCTGGCAGACATCGGCCGACAACTAATCTTTCCACCTGAAATTGTTTCAACCAACCTCAGGCCAGATTTGGTGTTCTGGTCCCTTTCACAGAAGACTGCTTACATCATAGAGCTCACAGTTCCATGGGAGAACTCTGTTGTGGAGGCCTATGAGCGTAAGAAGCTGCGCTACACCGAGCTTGCAGCAGAGGCAAGGCAGCGTGGCTGGAACATCAACGTTTATCCAGTTGAAGTGGGATGCAGAGGATTTGTTGCGTCATCTGCCATCAGACTGCTGAAGGAGCTTGGAATCCACGGTCAGGCTCTGCAGAAGACCATAAGATCACTCTCAGACGCGGCTGAAAGAAGCAGCTGTTGGATTTGGCTCAAGCGGAAAGACCCATGCTGGGCCCCAAATGCGTCATGGTGAATCTTTGAGGCAGTTTGACACGGGACACACGCTGAGGGCTGATCATCCTGCAGCGGGCCGCCCTTGTGGAGGGTGTATAGTGATAAAAGGCCGAAACACCCAGTGATGCAAGGGTACACTACTGATGATGTGTCCTGTGCCCAGCTGTCCTGAAGGTTACCCAGGCCAAGATATACGTATACGTACCCCCCCCCCCCCCCGCCCCCCACCCCCCCTGATGTTCAGCGTCCACCACTCTCAGCAATCAATGAATGTCGTGAAATGCTCCCCACCTACTGGCACAAGGGACTTCTTAACATCTAGTCCTGTGTATTTGATTCAGTATATTTCGTATGCTAATTTGCGAATTTGTAATATATAATAATATGTCGTCTGCATATAATGAGATTTTATTATTTGAGTGTTTGGTATTATATCCATAAATATTCAGATGACTTCTTATACTTTCTGCTAAAGGCTCTATCATTAGCGCAAAAAGCAGGGGCAATAGTGCGCACCCCTGCCTATTGCCCCTTGCTAATTGGAATTTCGGGGAAAATATATTATTAGTCAGTATTCTAGCCATCGGCTTAGCATATAATAATTTTACCTAGCATATAATAATTTTACCCATGAGATAAAGTTATCTCCCATGTTAAATTTTTGCAATACTTTAAATAAATATTGCCAAACTACTTGATCAAAAGCTTTTTCTGCATCCAATGAAATGATTGCTAGATCTTCTTCATATTATGTGAGTACATTATATTAAACAGCCGTCTCAAATTGTTAAATGAGTATCTTTTTGGTGTAAACCCTGTTTGGTCCGGGTTTATTAGTTGACTAACATATTTACTCAATCTTCTCGCTAGGGTCTTTGCTAATATTTTTTGATCTGTATTTAAGAGTGCTATGCCTCTCTATGAGCCTGGGTCTTCTAGATCTTTATCCTTTTTAGGTATAAGTGTAATTGTCGATTCAGTCAGTGTTTCAAGTAATTTATTTTCTTTAAAAGCGTGTATATATAAATCTTGCAGGCGTGGAGAAATAATCTCTTAGAATCTTTTATAGAATTCATTACTAAAGCCATCTGGTCCTGGCGTTTTACCATTTTTCCTATAATAAGGAAGGTGAAGTGTCTGGTGTATCATTTGTCTCAAAGAAGAATATCATCTGCTCTTTTAAATATGTGCAACCTTGAGAGTTGTTTAAGATTTGGGGGTTAAACCTCCAGAATGATTTTTTATCAGGCATTCCTTCTAATTTTAAAGAAAAAGTTAACAGGGAATGATCAGAAATAATACTATTATGATATTTAGAATTATATGTATATGGAATTAATTTCATGTCCACTAAGAAATAATCAATACCTGAATATGTTTTATGTATCGTTGAATAAAATCAATACTCCCTAACTACTGGGTTAGCGATCCTCCATACATCTGTTATGTTGGTATTTTTCATGTATGTATTTAGGAGTTCACTAATTTTAGATTTTATGTTAATCCTTTTGTTTTGCTGATTTATCCAGATATGGATCTAAAACACAATTCAAATCTCCCCCTATTATCACATTTTGATAGTTAAGTTCTGAAATTGTATCCAGAATTTTACTAAAGAATTGGGGGTTGTCAAAATTAGGAGCATAAATATTTATCAAAGGAAGTGAAGTACAATGAATTTCTCCGTACCTCCCCTCTTTATCTGCTATGGTATTCTTTAATTTAAATGGTATACCTTTACGAATGATAATAGCCGTGCCTCTAGATTTAGAAGTAAATGAAGAGTAGTATGTTTGCCCAATCCAATTTGCACAGTCTTATCTGTGTTTGATGTTTTAGATGAGTTTCTTGTACGAAAATGATATTACTGTTGAGAGCTTTTAATTGGGCAAAGATCTTACCCCTTTAAATTGGTACATTAGCGCCCCTTATATTCCAGCTACAGAACGTGATTCCTCCAGTTTTCTTTTGTTTATCGTCTTGCATTATGGATCATGTTAATACCTTTACTTCATATGGTGCAACCAAAAACCTCATAACTCTAGGTGATGGATGGTCATCCCCAGCTCTTAAGGTTTGTTGGCATCATCCTTCAGAATAGACCTTGAAAAAGACCAGAAAGTGTAACGTCATATAAACCATATAACCATATAACAATTACAGCACGGAAACAGGCCCTCTCGGCCCTTCCAGTCCGTGCCGACCATTTGTTTTCCCCTAGTCCCATCTACCTGCACTCAGACCACACCCCTCCATTCCCTTCACGTCCATATACCTATCCACTTTTCTTTTAAATGTTAAAATCGATCCTGCCTCCACCACTTCTGCTGGAAGTTCATTCCACACAGCCACACTGAGTAAAGAAGTTCCCCTTCCCATTACCCCTAAACTTCTGTCCCTTAATTCTCATGTCATGCCCTCTTGTTTGAATCTTCCCTACCCTCAATGGGAAAAACGTATCCATGTCAACTCTGTCTATCCCTTTCATCATTTTAAAGACCTCAATCAAGTCCCCGCTTAACCTTCTGCGCTCCAAAGAATAAAGACCTAACTTGTTCAACCTTTCTCTGTAACATAGTTGCTGGAACCCTGGCAACATTCTAGTAAATCTCCTCTGTACTCTCTCTATTTTGTTGACATCCTTCCTATAACTAGGCGACCAAAATTGTACACCATACTCCAGAATTGGTCTTCCCAATGCCTTGTACAATTTTAACATTACTTCCCTACACCTATATTCAATGCTCTGATTTATAAAGGCCAGCACACCAAAGGCTTTCTTTACCACCCTATCTACATGCGATTCCACCTTCAGGGAACTATGCACAGTTATTCCTAGATCCCTCTGTTCCACAGCATTCCTCAATTCCCTACCATTTACCATGTACGTCCTATTTTGATTTGTCCTGACAAGATGTAGCACTTCACACTTAACAGCATTAAACTCCATCTGCCATCTTTCAGCCCACTTTTCCAAATGGCCCAAATCTCTCTGTAGACTTTGAAAATCTACTTCATTATCCACAACACCACTTATCTTAGTATCATCTGCATACTTACTTATCCAATTTTCCACCCAATCATCCAGATCATTGATGTACATGACAAACAACAGTGGACCCAACACAGATCCCTGAGGCACCCCACTGGTCACCGGCTTCCAACCTGACAAACAGCCATCCACCATTACTCTCTGACATCTCCCATTCAGCCACTGTTGAATCCATCTTGCTACTCCGCCATTAACACCCAAAGATTGAACCTTCTTAACCAACCTTCCATGGGGAACCTTGTCAAAGGCCTTACTGAAATCCATATAGACAACATCCACTGCTTTACCCTCATCCATTTCCCTAGTTACCGCTTCAAAAAATTCAAGAAGGTTTGTCAAACATGACCTTCCAGGCACAAATCCATGTTGACTGTTCCTGATCAGACCCTGTTTATCCAGATGCTTATATATATTATCTCTAAGTATCCTTTCCATTAATTTGCCCAACACTGATGTCAAACTAATAGGTCTACAATTGCTAGGTTTATTCTTTGAACCCTTTTTAAACAATGGAACAACATGCGCAGTACGCCAATCCTCCGGCACTATTCCCGTTTCTAATGACATTTGAAATATTTCTGTCATAGCTCCTGCTATTTCTACACTAACTTCCCTCAATGTCCTAGGGAATATCCTGTCAGGACCTGGAGACTTATCCACTTTTATATTTTTCAAAAGTATCAGTACTTCCTCCTCTTTGAATCTCATAGTTTCCATATCTATTCTACTTTCTCCCCTTAACTCAGAGTTCAATATCCTTCTCCTTGGTGAATACCGAAGAAAAGAAATTGTTCAATATCTCCCCCATCTCTTTTGGCTCTGCAGATAGCTGTCCATTCTGGTTCTCTAATGGTCCAATTTTATCCCTCGTTATCCTTTTGCTATTAATATAGCTGTAGAAACCCTTTGGGTTTACTTTCACCTTTCTTGCCAAAGCAACCTCATATCTTCTTTTAGCCTTCCTAATTTCTTTCTTAAGATTCTTTTTACATTCTTTATACTCCTCTAGTGCCTCATTTACTCCATGCTTCCTATAATTATTGTAGATATCTCTCTTTTTTCGAAACAAGTGTCCAATTTCCCTTGAAAACCATGGCTATTTCCAATTTTTACTATTTCCTTTCAACCTAACAGGGACATAAAGATTCTGTACTCTTACAATTTCCCCTTTAAATGTCCTCCATTTCTCTTCTACATCCTTCCCATGAAACAAAGTGTCCCAACTCACTCCTTTAAAATCCTTACGCGTTCCCTCAAAGTTAGCCTTTCTCCAATCAAAAATCTCCACCCTAGGTCCAGTTCTGACTCTCTCCATAATTATATTGAAACTAATGGTATTGTGATCACTGGTCCCGAAGTGCTCACCAACGCATACCTCCGTCACCTGACCTGCCTCATTTCCTAACAGGAGGTCCAGCACTGCCCCTTCTCTGGTCGATACTTCTATGTACTGCTGCAAAAAACTATCCTGCACACATTTTACAAACTCCAAACCATCCAGCCCATTTACAGAATGTGTTTTCCAGTCTATTTTTGGAAAATTGAAATCTACCACAATCACTACCTTGTGCTTACTACTAATATCTGCTATCTCCTTACATATTTGCTCTTCCAATTCTCGCTCCCCATTTGGCGGTCTATAATACAACCCTAAAAGTGTTGCTACACCGTTCCCACTTCTCAGTTCCACCCAAATAGCCTCCCTACACGAGCCCTCTAATCTATCCTGCCAAAGCACTGCTGTAATATCTTCTCTGACAAGCAATGCAACACCTCCCCCTCTGGTCCCTCCAATTCTATCACACCTGAAGCAACGAAATCCTGGAATATTTAGTTTCCAATCACAGCCCTCCTGCAACAATGTTTCACTGATTGCCACAACATCATATTTCCAGGTGTCAATCCAGGCTCTAAGTTCATCCACCTTACTTACAATGCTCCTAGCATTAAAATATACACATTTTAGAAACCCACCATCCCTTATTCTCTGTCTATTATCTTTTTCATCTTTCTCGCCTACATTTTGGATCCGAGTGCTTCCCTTCTCTGCCTCCTGCCCCACACCCTGACCCCTAGCCCCCTCTACCCGAGTCCCTCCCCCCAGCCTTTCTAGTTTAAAGTCTCCCCAGTAGCCTTTGCAAATCTCCCTGCCAGGATATTGGTCCCCCTCGGGTTCAAGTGCAACCCGTCCTTTGTGTACAGATCATGCCTTCCCCAAAAGAGGTCCCAGTGATCAAGAAACTTGAATCCCTACCCTCTGCACCACTCCCTCAGCCATGCATTTATCCTCCACCTCATTTCATTCCTACTATCACTGTCACGCGGCACAGGCAGTAATCCTGAAATCGTTACCCTTTTGGTCCTTCTCCTTAACTTTTCCCCCAACTCCCCAAATTCTCCCTTCAGGACCTCGTCACTTTTTCTGCCTATGTCATTGGTACCTATGTGTACCACAACATCAGGCTCCTCTCCCTCCCTTAGCAGAATCTTTTGGACACGTTCTGACACATGCGAGACCCTGGCACCAGGGAGGCAAACTACCATCCGGGTCTCCCGACTGCCTCTACAGAATCGCCTATCCGACCCCCTAACTATAGAGTCCCCTATTACAATTGCCCTCCTATTTTTGCTACCCTTCTGAGCATCAGGGCCGGTCTCTGTGCCGGAGGCCCGGCCACTGTTGCTGCCCCCAGCTAGGCTGTCCCCTCCAATCGTACTCAAACCCGAGTACCTATTTTCCTGGGGTACGGTCAGAGGGGTACTCTCTAGCCCCTGCCTCTGCCCCTTGCCCTTCCTAACCGTGACCTACTTGTCTGCCTCCTGTGGTTTGGGAGTGACTACCTCCCTGTAGCTCCTCTCTATGACTTCCTCACTCTCCCTGACCAGACGGAGGTCATCGAGCTGCTGCTCCAGGTTCCTAACACAGTCCTTTAGGAGCCCCATCTCGACACACCTGGCACAGATGTGGACGTCTGGAGGGCTATCAGATTCCCTGACCTCCCACATCTGACATCCAGAACAGTACACTGCCCTTGCCTTCATACTGCCCGTTAAACAGGATACAATAGCAACACAATACAAAGTACACAACAAACTGCTGGAATCTGACTGCCAATCAGCTGCTTACCCTAGTCCACTTCCCACCAATCAGCTGCTTATCCTAGTCCACTTCCCACCAATCAAAAAAAAAAAAAAAACGTCGTGAAAAGATTTAAAAAACAAAAAGCGATATTATAATATCCAAAAATAACGATATTATAATTAAAAACAAGCCACCAACAGGTGGTGGAAAATTTCTTGTTGACTTCCGTAGATGTTTTTATATGTTTCGCTCTGCCCCCTTATATGTCCATATCTACCAATAAGCCAATAACTATTACAATTCGAGGATGTAACTAGTAGAGTGGATAAGGGAGAACCAGTGGATGTGTTATATCTGGACTTTCAGAAGGCTTTCGAAAAGGTCCCACATAAGAGATTAGTATATAAACTTAAAGCACACGGTGTTGGTGGTTCATTAATGATGTGGATAGAGAACTGGTTGGCAGACAGGAAGCAAAGGGTAGGAATAAATGGGTCCTTTTCAGAATGGCAGGCAGTGAGTAGTGGGGTACCGCAAGGCTCAGTGCTAGGACCCCAGCTATTTACAATATACATTAATGATTTGGACGAGGGAATTGAATGTAACATCTCCAAATTTGCAGATGACACCAAGCTGGGGGGTATAATTAGGTGTGAGGAGGATGCTAGGAGGCTGCAGGATGATTTGGATAGGCTGAGTGAACGGGCAGATGCATGGCAGATGCAGTATAATGTGGATAAATGTGAGGTTATCCACTTTGGTGGCAAAAACATGAGGGTAGACAATTATCTGAATGGTTGCAGATTAGGAAAAGGGGAGATGCAACGAGACCTGGGTGTCATGGTACACAAGTCATTGAAAGTAGGCATGCAGGTGCAGCAGGCAGTGAAGAAAGCAAATGGTATGTTAGCATTCATAGTGAAAGGATGTGAGGATAGGAGCAGGGAGGTTCTACTGTAGTTGTACAGGGTTTTGGTGAGACCACACCTGGAGAATTGCGTACAGTTTTGGTCTCCAATTCTGAGGAAAGACATTCTTACCATAGAGGGGGTTCAGAGAAGGTTCAGCAGACTGATTCCTGGGATGTCGGGACTTTCATATGCAGAAAGACTCGGCTTGAACTCACTGGAATTTAGAAGATTGAGGGGGGATCATATAGAAGCTTACAAATTCTTAAGGGTTTGGACAAGCTAGATGCAGGAAGATTGTTCCCGATGTTGGGGGAGTCCAGAACAAGGGGTCACAGTCTAAGGATAAGAGGGAATTCCTTTAGGACCGAGATGAGGAAAACATTCTTTACACAGAGAGTTGTGAGTCTCTGGAATTCTCTGCCACAGAAGGTAGTTGAGGCCAGTTAATTGGCTATATTCAAGAGGGAGTTGGATGTGGCTCTTGTGGCTAAAGGGATCAGGGGGTATGGAGAGAAGGCAGGTACGGGATACTGAGTTGGATGATCAGCCATGATCATGTTGAATGGCGGTGCAGGCTCAAAGGGCCGAATGTCCTACTCCTGCACCTATTTAAAAAAAAAAATTTAAATTAAGTCTCAAACTTTTGTATCAGACAAGAGCAGGTTCCAAGGGTTAGATTCAGACCCTTGGATAACTTCCAAGTATCTGAGTCTCCTCCTCTCACCCCCCCCCCCCCCCCCCCTTTACGCACAATTTAGACTTGA
This sequence comes from Okamejei kenojei, assembly GCA_035221665.1. Taxonomy (NCBI): domain Eukaryota; kingdom Metazoa; phylum Chordata; class Chondrichthyes; order Rajiformes; family Rajidae; genus Okamejei; species Okamejei kenojei. The sequence continues at coordinate 11,241,291 of CM069173.1, forward strand.
TCTACGATATCCATTAAATTTGTTAGTACATTATTAATACTTATCAATCATATTTGACTCGTTATTCTTATATTTAGCAAGTAATTAACATCATGAAATAAACATCAGCCATTATTACGCTGTGCCTTAATATTACACAATTATTAGTTATATTTTATCTAAGTATGTAATTGTGTGTTTCTTAAATCATAAATTTATATATACAAGTTCATTGATAATATTTTTCCATATTCTCAAATTCCGTTTGTTTTTTTGTTATTTTCCCCACCACAGTTTTTCTTCTTTTCCAATCCTTTGTTAAAGTGAAAGATAAAATCCAACATTCCAAAGATAAAAATGTCTAGACAATGCCTTGAGGAAAGTTCGCCATCTTAACCAGAGCAGTCTTTTTTGTACGTTTAAAAAAAAAAGTGAAGACAGATCCGAAGTACCTATTCAACTGTTCTGCCATTTCCTTGTTGCCCATAATTATTTCACACGTGTCTGCCTTCAAGGGACCCACATTTGACTTTGCTACTCTTTTTCCCTTAACATATATAAAGAAGCTTTTACTGTCCTTCTTTATATTCCTGGCCAGCTTCCCCAAGTACTTCATCTTTCCAGCCCGTATTGCCCATTTTGTGTCCTTCTGTTGTCCTATGAAAGTTTCCCAATCCTCTGGCTACTCTTTGCAGTGTTATACATCTTTTCTTTTCATTTTATTCTATCCCTAACTTCTCTTGTCAGCCATGGTTGCCTCCTACTCCCCTTAGAATCTTTCTTCCTTTTTGGAATGAAATGATCCTGCAACTTCCGGATTATGCCCAGAAATTCCTGCCATTGCTGTTCCACCGTCATTCCTGCTAGGATCCCTTTCCAGTCTACTTTGGCCAGCTCCCCTCTCATGCCTTCAATGTCCCCTTTGTTCAACTGCATCACTGCCACTTCCGATTTAATGTTCTCCTTCTCAAATTGCAGATTAAAACTAATCATATTATGATCACTACCTCCAAGCGGTTCCTTTACCTCGAGTTCTCTTATCATATCTGGTTCATTGGACAACACTACATCCAGAATTGCCTTTTCTCTGGTTGGCTCCATTACAAGCTGCTCTAAGATTCCATCTCGGAGGCATTCTCACTGCACATGCACTGACTTCACAGACTAACCCCCGGACCTTCATCTATCCACCTACTGTAATTTGTACTGTAACTGTAATTCTATTTATCCATTGTCTTTTATAGATATGTACATAGTGTCGCAGAAACTGTGCACCTTATTCCCCCTCCCCCTTTTTGTTTTTACACTGAGTAGGAGCAGTTTTTAATCTCATTGTACATGCGTATAGTGACAATAAAAAGGCATTCATTCATTCATTCATTCTACAAACTCTCTTTCTTGGGGTCCTGAACCAACCTGATTTTCCCAGTCTACCTGCATATTGAAATCCCCCATCACCACAGTGGCATTACCTTTGTTACATGCCAGTTTTAACTCCTGCTGCAACTTACACCCTACATCCGGGCTACTATTTGGGGGTCTGGAAAAAACACCAATTAGTGTATTTTTGCCTTTACAATTCCTCAACTCAATCCACAGTGACTCTACCTCATCAGTCCATATGTCTTCCCAAACAAGGGACTGAATTCCATCCCTCACCAGCAGAGCATACCCCCCCCCCCCCTCCTCTGCCCACCCTTTCTATAGGATGTATAACCCTGAATAGTAAGATTAAACGAGAACTTACCAGTTTGAAGTTTGATCTTTATTTTATGAGGAGTCGAGTTGAGGGACTACGTGAATAAAAGCCCGTACAGCCGTTGGTGCGTCAATCTTCAAAGCAGCGGAATGAATTCACAGCTAACAATGACCGAAGTATAACGGTAAGATGATAAAACTAGAACTACCAGATGAGATCTATGAGGGTGGGAGCGGAGGGCACGTAGTCCCTCAACTCGACTCCTCATAAAATAAAGATCAAACTTCAAACTGGTAAGTTCTCGTTTAATCTTACTATTTTACTTCGGAGTCACGTGAGTGACTACGTGAAGACTTCAAAGCACTGTGAATTCACGCCGCAGACTCAAATCCGACGTTCACACTGCCTGGATTGACTCAAAAGTCGTTAACAATCAATCATGCATCAGTAGTACATTTGTTAAATGAAATAACAGTTTATTTACAAACAAATCATAACAAACCCCTCTAACTCAGGGGAAAAATGTAACAGTACTGACACCAGAATCAGCAAACACCCCGAGCCTTGAAATCGGCTTGTGACAAAACCTCTGAAAAGTTAGCTCACTGGACCATCCTGTGGCCGCGAGGACCTTGAAATAGTTTGCACCGACACCTTACTGTGTGGTTTTTTGTGACTAATAAACAAAGCCAACTCTATTCCTCTCAGAGGTTTAGTAATCTCAATGTAAAGAGATAAATGTGAGACTATACAGAAGCGATCATCTGCGGGGTATGCTGAAAACACCATCTTACATCCTGTCATGCCTCTTTTATTATGTTTAAGCAAAATCATAGACATAAAATATAATGGCATCAGCCGACACATGCATTCTATCTAGCCGTAGCTTTTGCAATGTTTGTACACGTTGGGCTGAAACCAACACCAGAAGCATGACCACCTTCATAGTTAGCTCTGAAGAAGGGTTCGACCCGAAACGTCGCCTATCTCCTTCGCTCCTTAGATGCTGCTGCACCCGCTGAGTTTCTCCAGCTTTTTGTGTACCTTCATAGTTAATTTGGCTATAGATAGGCTTGTAACCGGAGCCCACTGGCGAAGAAGCATAAAAACCTCACTCACATTGCAAATACCGGCATACCTGAGTTTAGGAGGATTAGAATTGAAAACTCCCTTCATGAATCGTGAACTAACGGATGTGTCCCTACTGTATGCAATTCTGCATTCATAGGTAAATAAGAAGACAGAGCACTTCTGGCTGAATTAATTGCACTGTAACTTAATTTTTTTGGTCAAAATAAAGAGTTGACAAACTCCAATACATCCGTGATCCCTGCCGTGTGATATACAATATCCTGCTGTAGGCAGAATTGCTCCCACTTCCTTATATAGGTGATATATTGCTGCTGTGTACTATCCCTGCAGGCCGACGTGAGAACATCCACCGTCCGATGAGACAGTCCTCTCCCCAGGTATGGCCTCCTTAAAATCTGCAAATTAACAGATCAATACGATCCTATAAAGGATGTTGATCCCCAGTGACTGGATTTACCAGTAGATTTTTATTCTTGGGCATAAGCATGTAAGGCTCCCTAGCCATTTGTAATACAATGGGAAACCATGCTCGTGTAGGCCAATTTAGCACTACCAATACCCCTGAAGCGGTGTCCTCCTTGATCTTTTGCAAACATCTGCTGATGAGACAGAATGAAGGAAATACATACACAAACATTCCTCCCCCAATGCAGCGAAAATGCATCCACTGCTACTGCCCCAGAATCTGGTTACCATGAAACACATCTAGGTAACTGATGATTTAATCGAGATGCAAACAAGTCAATATCTGGCAATGCATACTGATCAATCATTTGGTTAAACACATCCTGATTTAACATCCATTCAATGTTGTCATTAACTGACGTGACCTCTTCCTGGCAAATAAGGTGCTGAAAGCCAGATATTTTGGTCAATACACCAGCTCCAAATCTGGTTAGCCAGTCTATCACAAGACTGTGACTTAACTCCACCCATGTGGTTTACATATGCCACTGCTGTGGTGTTGTGAATCTGAGCTGCACATGCAGATCCCTCCTTGTAGAACAATAAGCTTTGAGCCCATACCAGGTGCCCAACAACTCTAAATAATCAATCCCTCTTAATTGAGGAAGCGATGTCTCATCCACATTCCATCTGCCTCCACAACTAGAAGACATATCTGTTGCACCCCAACCCAGTGCACTCACATCAGTTTGTAATATCAGTGACGGTGATTCCACGAAACCTTCCTTAAATTTTTTGAAACATGTACTATCCACCATTGTATGTCAGCAATCGCCCCAGCTGACAACTGCATAGGCCTATCAAAAATAGCCCCTTTGTATTCTCAGTGCCTGTTCCTTTGATGGTTGTAATTGTTGATAATGCAGAGGACAATACTGCACAGCTGGAAAGGCTGCAACAACTTCCCAATAAAACTGGCTACTTGTCTAATCAAAGGCCGTTGTTCTCCAACGAGATTAGCACAGTCCTCAATTAACTGATTCAATTTATCCCTGGGTAAAGTTACCAACATGTGATTGGAATTAATGGTAAATCCCAGATAATCAATAATTTGGACTGGTGATAATTTAGATTTACCTGGGTGAATAACAAATCCCATTTGTTCAAAAGTGATTTTAACAACTGAAACTGATGATTGAGTTTCAGCATGAGTCTTTCCAACAATCAGAAATCATCTAAATAGGCCATTACCACATGCCCCTGAGCTCTAAGCAATGCTAACACAGGTTTTACCAATTTAGTAAATAATCTAGGAGCTGAAGTTAATCCATTCGGCAATGTCCTGAATTGCCACAGCTCAGTCATCGAAATAAATTTCAAATATCTTCTATCATCACCATGAATAGACACTGCGTAATACGCATTCTTTAAATCAATGGTTGCCATATAATACCCTTTGGACACTAGATGTTTGCCCGTGGTAAAGTTCTCCATTTTGAAATGCCTATAACAAACAAATTTGTTCAAATTCGATAAATCCAGAATAATTCTACATCCCCCAGTCTTTTTAGATCTGGGAAATATACTTGACAGAAATTGTTGACTTTGATAGACAGAAGGCTCAATTACCCCTTCTTATGTAACGACTGAATCTCTGCTTGAATAAGCACATTTTCCTCATCTGATTCCTTTACGACTAGGAAAATGTTGATTAGGTAGACTGCCATAGTAAAATCCAATTTTTCACCCCTTCAATACACTAAGTATGAACAAATCTGATGTCAACTGCTGCCATTGTTTGAGAACAATTTTAACCTTCCCCAATTTGAACAGGAACATCAGTTAATTCATCGTCTGTCAAATGTTATATTCCTTACCAGCATCTTTCCTTGCGGCCTTGTTGTCCTCGACTTCTTGTAGAGAACATTTTTTGCCTTGCTTCCAGCTGGCTTAATGAGGGCCATGGTTATAACAACCTCATAACAGTCTTTGACCCTTTTTGCAAGGTTACCACCAAACAACAGATTTCGTGGTGGTACACTGGTCGGTTTGCACAACTCGCCAAATTCGGGTTAGCACTGGCCTAATAGCGGCCCTCCCGACATTATTAATTTCAAAATGCATTACAAAGGAGTCCCAGTTCATCCTGGTGTGCTTCAACCATATCATTTGTATCAATAACTTTCACCACAGCTGTAATACCTGCTTACAACAGTTTAAGCACTTTTTTAAAACTTCATCTCCTGGGCCCTAGCAGGCAAATTTGGTGATAAACCACCGGTACCTTCAGGAGATCACAATTAACAGGAGCTTTATAGTTTTTTGCTACTTCATCCATAGCTAGCTCCTGTAACTGGTGGGAGAGCATATACTGAATGGCTTCGGCCAATTCTACATCAATCGCCTTTCCTGCCTCTCTACACTCAGCAAACTTCCCAGCAATGTTCGGAATTACCTCCAACCGAACACCTTGCTCTCCCCCAGCATAGAAACAGTGTCAGCAAACTGCCCTGATAGAACATCCTCCTCACAGGCAGGATAGTTCTGCAGCCCTGAAACAGGTGCTGCTAGCACAAGCTCTCCATCAGCCTGGCTTGGGCATCACTCCTCCTCACGGAGCTGCAACATCCTGCTCACAGGCAGGATAGTTCTGCAGCCCTGAAACAGGTGCTGCTAGCACAAGCTCTCCATCAGCCTGGCTTGGGCACCACTCCTCCCCACGGAGCTGGTCCCTGTCGAGCATTCTTTTGAAATAGAATCTCGACATGGGAGAGCCGTGAGCAAACGGACTCTCCTATGGAGGGTATAACCTCCAGGCCCGACTCATTTACGGGCCACAGAGACTTGCCAGTGGCCTTCCACCCTACTGACAAGCCTCCACTGCCCCCCGGCAGTGGGTCCGCAACCACTGGCTGTGTAGCCAGCACCGGACCAGGTGTACCAGACGGGCCTCCATCCTCAACACTCTCCTGCCACTTTACCTTTCTACCCCCGGAGCGCCTCACCGACACCTTCTTCCCTTTCTGCAACATATCTACAAAAACTCCCAACCGTTGCAGAAAAAGACCTGTGGTAAAGTATTTCAACAAACCTTACCTCGTTTCAACTTGTTAACGAAAACTGCTGGAGAATGGAGGGTGAAGTCTGAAGAAGGGTCTCGACCCAAAACGTCGCCCATCTCCTTCGCTCCTTAGATGCCGCTGCACCCGCTGAATTCTCCAGCTTTCCATGTAACCCGCGGTTTAAACTTACCGCTCGGAGCAGCGCTGCTGCTCCCCCCGCCCGACTGCACCAGCGTCTGACGTCATGACGCACCAACGGCTGTACGGGCTTCTATTCACGTAGTCACTCACGTGACTCCGAAGTAAAATATTAAGTTCCCAGGCCCGATCCTCCTGCAGCCACATCTCAGTAATCCCCACAATGTCATATCCACTAACCTCTAACTGAGCCTCAAGCTCACCTACTTTACTTCTTATACTTCGCGCATTCATATAAAATACTTTTAATTCCTTACGCATCTCACCTTTCGCATTGATCCCTATTACACTTGGCCATACTCTCCTATCCCTTTGTGAGCTTCCTTTCCCGTTAATTCTGGGGTCATTAACCATCCCTTTACTCTCTGTCCTTTTAGCTCCATCGTCGAGTATCTCATTTGACACCCCACCCCCCTTATTCAGTTTAAAACGACCCGTGTAGCAGTGGCAAACCTGCCTGCCAGAATGCTGGTCCCCCACCAGTTAAGATGCAATCCGTCCCTTTTGTACAGTTCCCCCTTACTCCAAAACAGATCCCAGTTATCTAAGAATCTAAATCCCTGCCCCCTGCACCAGTTACTCAGCCACACATTCAGGTCCCAGATCTCCCTGTTCCTGCTCTCGCCAGCACGAGGAATTGGAAGCAAACCGGAGATAGCAACCCTGGAGGTCCTGCTTTTCAACATTTTTTTCCGAGCTCTCTAAAGTCACGCTGCAGAATATTCATCCCCTTCTTTCCGACATCATTTGTGCCAACATGCACTACCACTTCCGGCTGTTCACCTTCGCCCTTGAGGATTTTCTGCACTCTGTCCGTGACATCTTGGATCCTGGCACCAGCAAGGCAGCACATCATCCTCGAATCCCGTCTGTTGCCACAGAAACCCCTGTCCCATACCTCTCACAATGGAGTCTACAACTACAATGGTGTTGCACGACATTGGCCTCTTTGGTTTTGGCTCAACAGCCCTTTTTGCTTCGCAAGCCAGTCCGCCGCTCAGTGTTTTAACGTCTTCTGTCCCTACAGCTTCTAAGTGGGTGAACCTGTTCACAAGAGGTACAACACCCGGGGCCCTTTGCATTCCAAGTTCCCCTCCCTTTCTCACCGTCACCTGCTTTCTCTCTTCCAATACGTTAGGTGTAACAATCTCACTGTTGGACTTGTCGAGGAACGACTAAGTTTCTCTGACGAACCTCAGGTCATGCAGTTGCTTCTCCAGTTCCCCAACACGATCCTTCAGGAGCTGTATCTGGATGCACTTCTCACATTTGTAGCAGCGGGAGGCACCAGCAGTGTCCTTGACCTCCCATATACTGCAAGCATCACAGTGAATCAGCTGGCCTGACATCTCCTTCTTTCATCTCTCCCTCTCCAGCGATTTGCGTTGCCTCCTCCAAGACTCTCAAGCCAAAGACTAGCACATTTCTCACAAGGCCGCTCCCTAAGAGGTGTCTTGCTTATATTCTGATAAATTGCCTAATTTACCAATTTACAAACCAAATTCCTCAGTTTTCAACTGTTTTCACCCTCTGACTCACTTCTAACTCTCCTCCCACTCGGGCTAGAGCCAATCAGTGTTTCTCCTGCTTATCTTTGTTGCTGTTGCTTCGGGTGCTCTGAGTAAAGTCTGCCTGTGCTTTGCCCTCTCCAGGGCAAACTTCACCCTCTCCAGAAATGCTGCCTGTGCCACTGAGATACTACAGCTTTTTGTGTCTATGGACTAGGCAGTGTTCATCCATTTGTGCAATCATCTTTAATTCAGGTTGTTCAAGTTGCTGAACTAGGCCATGATGCAACCAGTGCAATCTCCACTGTACACCTGTAGTAGAAATTAAATACCATATTTGTTGGCATACTGAATTTCCCCAGTCTTAGAAGTAGAAACATTGATGGACTTTCTTTATGAGTGCATCAATGTGCTGGGCCAGGACAGATCTTCAGAAATATGCATGCGCAGGAATTTGATACAGTTGCATATGGATGTGCAGAGACCCAGTTCCCTGAGCTTGGTCTTGGACTGTGGTTGATTTCCCTTTGTCCATCTCCCTGCTAAGAGTGCTGGAGCTGTACTGGGCAGTCTCTACGCAGTTCCACGGCTGCCAACTTTCATGCATTGAGCATGAGAATCACGCATTTGATGAAATTCTCACACTGATGTCAGAAGTTCTCACGCTCAAAGTTAAAAGTAAATAAATAAATAAATAAATAAATAAAGCCACACTCACCAATGAGAATAGTTTTCTGTCAGCGGGTTCCCTGTAAATAACGAGCCCATACCCATCGCACGCTATTTAAAATGACAATGTAGGCAAACATGCTGGAGAAACTCAGCGGGTGAGACAGCATCTTTGCCTGAGTTTAATCCTTCTTCAGACTGTGAGATATGCTTTATGCTCACAATTAATGCTCAAAGACTAAATCCTGGAAGCAAGAGATTCTTTATTTTACGAGTTTGCAGACCGGGTGCCTCTCCAATTCGAGACACACCGAAGCCAAAGAAGTCATCCCCCTTTATACACAGAATCTTACATTCAACCTCCCCTCCGGACCCTTCTCCAATCAGGGTTGGAGGTGCACAATCTGTAGGTACATTCCACCGTACATCCCCTCGCACCTCCCATATCATACATTGCATGTTCAAACATGTTCATGGTAATGAGCAATTTCTTGACCAGGGGTGTGTTGTAATATTCATTTATTCCATTAAGCATGCTCAGTTGCTCATGACCTACCCTAGTTTTACTCACCTCCTAGTGAACCCTCTCAGTACTCCTATATCAGTACTAAAGCTAAGCTATAGTGACAAGGGTCCCATCTATCACTCCATTCCACTGATAGGGATCTCTCTACATCACTCCCTTCTACCGCTATACAATGCTATTACTTCTTACTCAAGGACTCAAGGATGGGTCTGGCAACCTTCAGACACAGCTGTGTCAGAATCCTCTCTCCAGCCCCTCTCAGTTCGAATTCTCTTTAAAACTCCTTACTTTAATGGGGTTTAATCACTTTATCCCTCACAATCCTCCCTTTTTCTTTTGCTACGCATACACTGATTAAACCCTCATTTTAAGTTCCCTCAACTCGAACTGATGTAACATTGTCCTAACCTTCTCTTCCTGTAAATCATAAACCTCCCCTGGCCGTATTATCATTATTTTCTGTATTTCCTCTTTCTCTCCCATAGGCATGACTACAGCCTGCATCTGACTTATACTTCTGGTAATAAGTTCCCTAAAACAAGGGATGCAACAGGGGATAAAGATCAGTCCAGCATCTGCACATAGAAACACAAGTCCCACCGTTCTCCACCATGTTCCTCCGAGGATGGAATCCCACCATTGGGTTCCCATAGTCGAATTCCACTTTTGTATTGGAACATGTGCCAACTTACGGATCCCTTCTGATATGTCCATCACTGCCTGTCCATTATCATCGATGTTCAAACAGCAATTAGAGAGGTTGAATTTCCCGCATACCCCTCCTTCTTCTGCCAGGAGGTAATCTAGGGCTAACCTGTTCTGGTATATCGCTGCTCTCATCTGCGTCTGCTGCTTTGCCAGCATCTCCAGCGCCCCCGCAGTTTGGTTGGTAATTACCTCCAGTACTGCCTGAAGCCTTATGATCCGGTTTAACATGTATACTGGTGTTCGGTAGCCCCAGGTTCCATCCTGTGCCCAAGTGGCTGGTCCATAGTATGAGATGATTCTTGCTGGTGGCCATTCATCATCTTTCCATTCTCCAATGTCTATTTTCCTCTTTTTCCGATATAGGTCATCAAATACAGGTGTTCCTAATGACCGGCCTTCTTTGGTGTTTAACAGGAAAAATCCAGGTTGTACCAGTCCAATAAAACAAGTCCCACTCCAATTCATCGGTAACACCGAGTATGCCTTGTATCCGCATATCCATAACAGTCCTTCAGGGGCCGGTCCACTAGAGGCAACCTTGTTCCATATATCTCGCAATACTGGGATCCCCTGATAAGGGTTATTCCCGGTGCAGTTCCATAGTCCAGCCGATTCCACTCCATCGATCTCCATCCGGATAGCGCAGTTTTTCCCATATTTCTTAGTTAGATACCATTTAGGCTCCTCTGGCCACCACACTCGGGACTGATTTGGCCACTGGGTGACGATGCGCTGGCAGGGGCTGCTGCCTACTAGGACGGCATCCTTTGCCCAGGGCCTAGCGATACACTCAGTCCCGACCGGAGCGTCTGCCAGGACCCATACCTGGGGATCTCGGTCTTGTCCAACTGTCAGGTTCCACCCCATCAGGTCCCATATCTCAACAATGGATCCCCTCCACGGCCAACGTGAATTCATCAGTGGTCCTCCGCAGACCCAACAGTTAGTCACATTCAGGATTCCAGCTATCCGGAGGGCCAAGTCCACAAACAGGTTTTTTTTCTCCTTCAGGGATCTCGATCTGCTCCTTTATCTCTTCGTACAGTGTCTGGTGCACTTGAGGCTGAGTATGCGGGGGAGGGGGAGGCTTAGTGACTACTACCTCTGTAACCTCTTTTATTACTTCCTCCTTCGTCTTATCTATTGCCCATTTTACGATCTGAGAAGGGAAAACTAACTGTACACAAACCCATCTCTCTCCCCTTGGGCAGGTAACGGGCCCAACCTTCCCTATATACCCCCTATTGCCTGCCATCAAATACTCCTTTCCCCCCTCTTTACAAATGGTTCTAGTCTTCCGGTCATGGCATGCTTTTTTTTAAAATTACTGTTAGGGGTTTGCTTCCTGGCTTCACCATCCACTGTTCCTTCTCCTCAGGAACGGGTGGATCGACGGGTCCTTTAACCCGGATCGCGTGGGTCCACCCTTTTTCTTTTGTTCGTATTGCTGTCTCGGTTGTCAGTAATACTAGGTACGGTCCGGTCCACCTGGGCTGAAGTTTCTCCTCCTTCCAATTCTTGACCAGTACCCAGTCGCCGGCCTTTACAGCATGTATTGGAAAGTCGAGTGGTGGGCTTTGAGCCAATAATCTTTTAATTCTGTAAGGGAACGAGACACTGCCAGTAAATAGTTCCTCCAAACGTCAATTTCCTACTTTCCTCCACTAACACTGCTGTTGCCGCTACCGCTTGAATACATACTGGCCATCCCCGCGATACTGGATCCAAGAGTTTGGAGAGGAACGCGACGGGCTGCCGCTTCCCTCCTTTCTCTTGGGTTAGTACTCCCAGCGCAATTCCATTTTCTGCATTCACAAAAAGATGGAATGGCTGGTCAATAGACGGGAGAGCCTGTACAGGGGCAGTGATTAAACTGTTCTTTAGTTTCCTAAACTGGTGTTCGTCCCCGGATTCCTACTTTACTTTGTCGTTTTCTGCACCTAATTTATCATATAAAAAACTAACCTGTCGGGTATAGTCATCTATCCATAATCTACAATATCCAATCAGTCCAAGAAACTTCCTAATCTCCTTCTTATTCTTCGGCACTGGCAGTCCGGTAATTCCTGTTATCCTTTCCAGGTTTATTCTCCTTTTCCCATCGCTTATCAGGTGTCCTAAATATTTAACTTCTCGTTCTACAAACTGTAATTTACTTTTAGACACTCTCAACCCCTTTTCCCCCAGAAAGTTCAGGAGGGTTATTGTTGCGTCCCTAACTGCCTCCTCTTCTTCCCCTGATAGTAATAGGTCGTCCACATACTGCAACAGCTGTGTCTCATCAGTCCTCGGGACGTCCTCTAATACTTGTTCTAATATCTGTCCAAACAGGTTCGGGGACTCTGTAAATCCCTGAGGGAGCACAGTCCACCGATACTGCTGTTTCCTTTGGGTCTCTGGGTTTTCCCATTCAAACGCAAAAAGGTCCCTGCTCTCTTCAGCCTGGGGACAGCTCCAAAAAGCGTCTTTTAAATCTACCACACTGAACCACTTGTGATTCGGGGGTATCCGTCCCATTATGGTATACGGGTTCGGGACTACCGGGTGTCGCGTTCTAACTACCTTATTTAATTCCCTGAGATCCTGGACCAATCTGAACGTCCCGTCGGTCTTCCTTACGGGGAGTACGGGGGTGTTATATGGGGACATACAACTCTCTAATATACCGTCCTTCAGTAAGTTCTCTATAATTGGCTGAAGTCCTCTCCTTCCTTCCATAGAAATTGGATATTGCCTTACCCGTACTGCCTCACTTTCTTTTTTTTTAGAGCTATTTTCAAGGGTGGGATCTGCAGCCCTCCCCGGTTTCCTTCCTTGGCCCACACCTGCGGGACGATTCTTCCCTCGTCCTCTGTGGTCAATTTATACAATTGGACTATTATCTGTCCCCCTACGGGGGCTGTTCCCATTCCTAATTGGATTTGTAAATCTCTCCCCATCAAATTTATCCCTGCCTGGGGTACCAAGATTAAATCATCCGTAGTTTCCCGATTCTCATATTTTACCACCACCCCTTCTACCTCGGGTAATGTCATCATAGAAACATAGAAACATAGAAATTAGGTGCAGGAGTAGGCCATTCAGCCCTTCGAGCCTGCACCGCCATTCAATATGATCATGGCTGATCATCCAACTCAGTATCCCGTACCTGCCTTCTCTCCATACCCTCTGATCCCCTTAGCCACAAGGGCCACATCCAACTCACTCTTAAATATAGCCAATGAACTGGCCTCAACTACCCTCTGTGGCAGAGAGTTCCAGAGACTCACCACTCTCTGTGTGAAAAAAGTCTTTCTCATCTCGGTCTTAAAGGATTTCCCCCTTATCGTTAAGCTGTGACCCCTTGTCCTGGACTTCCCCAACATCGGGAACAATCTTCCTGCATCTAGCCTGTCCAACCCCTTAAGAATTTTGTAAGTTTCTATAAGATCCCCTCTCAATCTCCTAAATTCCAGAGAGTATAAACCGAGTCTATCCAGTCTTTCTTCATAAGACAGTCCTGACATCCCAGGAATCAGTCTGGTGAACCTTCTCTGCACTCCCTCTATGGCAATAATGTCCTTCCTCAGATTTGGAGACCAAAACTGTACGCAATACTCCAGGTGTGGTCTCACCAAGACCCTGTACAACTGAAGTAGAACCTCCCTGCTCCTGTACTCAAATCCTTTTGCTATGAAAGTTAACATACCATTCGCTTTTTTCACTGCCTGCTGCACCTGCATGCCTACTTTCAATGACTGGTGTACCATGACACCCAGGTCTCGCTGCATCTCCCCTTTTCCTAATCGGCCACCATTTAAATAATAGTCTGCTTTCCTGTTTTTGCCACCAAAGTGGATAACCTCACATTTATCCACACTAGCCCTGCGGTACCCCACTAGTCACTGCCTGCCATTGTGAAAAGGACCCGTTTACTCCTACTCTTTGCTTCCTGTTTGCCAGCCAGTTCTGTATCCACATCAATACTGAACCCCTAATACCGTATGCTTTAAGTTTGTATACTAATCTCTTATGCGGGACCTTGTCGAAAGCCTTCTGGAAGTCCAGATATACCACATCCACTGGTTCTCCCTTATCCACGCTACTAGTTACATCCTCGAAAAATTCCACAAGATTCGTCAGACATGATTTACCTTTCGTAAATCCATGCTGACTTTGTCCAATGATTTTTACCACTTTCCAAATGTGCTGCTATCCCATCTTTAATAACTGACTCTAGCAGTTTCCCCACTACCGATGTTAGACTAACTGGTCTGTAATTCCCCGTTTTCTCTCTCCCTCCCTTCTTAAAAAGAGGGGTTACATTTGCTACCCGCCAATCCTCAGGAACTATTCCAGAATCTAAAGAGTTTTGAAAGATTATCACTAATGCATCCACTATTTCCGGAGCTACTTCCTTAAGTACTCTGGGATGCAGCCTATCTGGCCCTGGGGATTTATCGGCCTTTAATCTATTCAATTTACCCAACACCACTTCCCGACTGACCTGGATTTCACTCAATTCCTCCTTTGACCCACAGTCCCCTGCTATTTCAGGCAGATTATTTATGTCTTCCTTAGTGAAGACGGAACCAAAGTAGTTATTCAATTGGTCCGCCATATCCTTGTTCCCCATGATCAACTCACCTGTTTCTGACTGCAAGGGACCTACATTTGTTTTAACTAACCTCTTTCTCTTCACATATCTATAAAAACTTTTGCAGTCAGTTTTTATGTTCCCTGCCAGTTTTCTTTCATAGTCAATTTTCCTTTCCTAATTAAGCCCTTTGTCCTCCTCTGCTGGTCTCTGAATTTCTCCCAGTCCTCTGGTATGCTGCTTTTTCTGGCTACTTTGTACGCATCATCCTTTGCTTTGATACTATCCCTGATTTCCCTTGTTATCCACGGATGCACTACCTTCCCTGATTTATTCTTTTGCCAAACTGGGATGAACAATTTTTGTAGTTCATCCATGCAGTCTTTAAATGTCTTCCATTGTATATCCACCGTCAACCCTTTTAGAATTAATTGCCAGTCAATCTTGGCCAATTCACGTCTCATACCCACAAAGTTACCTTTCTTTAAGTTCAGAACCATTGTTTCTGAATTAACAATGTCACTTTCCCTTCTACCCCTGAGATTCTAACCTGTTATTTACCCAATCTCATTCCTTCTGGTACCTTAGTTACACTCGATCTCTCTGCTCCCGAATCTACCATAAATATCATATCCTTCTCCCTGGGGTCCTAATCTCAAGTTTACCAGAGGTTCCCGTGTGTATCCCATACACCCCAGGGAGCGGAACCCCTGACTTCCCTATTCTTCCTCCATGAGTGCGTACGACTGCACCTCCCGTCGTCGGTTGGGACATTCCCTCCTGAAATGACCGTCCTCTTTACAATAATAACACCGCGGTGGCCCCGTGTACCATCTTCTTGATTCTTGTTCCTTGTTTTCCCGGGGACCCCAACTTCGGTCCCCCCATTCACCTCTTCCTCGTCCTCTAATACTACCGCTTCCCCTTCCCCGGTCTCCATGAGCACCCGGCCTTCTATCACCTTCGATTCCCCCATTCTGTACTCCTTGCTGTACTGCTTGCAACATCATTTTTGCCTTTCCCTTCTGTTTCTCCTTATCCCGTCTTACATATACCTTTTGAGCCTCTGTTAACAATTGATTCAATGGTTTTTCATTCCAATCTTCCAATTTTTCCAATTTCTTTCTAATATCTGGCCATGATTTTGTTACAAAATGAACCTTTAGCAACTGCTGACCTGCGTCTGAATCAGGGTCTATCCCCGAATACTGCTGGACATTCCTCCTTAACCTTTGTAAGAACACTGTCGGAGGTTCGTCCTTGTTTTGCTGATTCTCAAAAGCCCGTTCGAAATTCTGTCCCTTGGGAACGGCTTCTCTGATTCCCTTGATTATTATCTCCCTGAGATCTCTCATACTTCTTCTGTTTGGTTACTCCAATCCGGCGCAGTAATGGGATATTTTACTGCTCCCGCTTGAGCCTGTAACCCCTTCTCCTGCCTGTCTGACCATCTGTCTTTCTTCTGAAGTAAACAAACTTCCCCTTATTGATATCATTGTCTGCCAACTCCTTTTTTTTTCCCTGTGCCCCATTAATTTATTACCCTTCTCCAACCAGAATGTTTATCTAAACAAACCATAAAAGCTGCTTGTTGTTCAGCAATTAACATATTTCTAATTTTGTTCAAACCATTCCCCCTACAATTCCCAAATTCCAATTCCTAGTTTAAATACATACGACTAACAATTTTCCAAATTAACTTTACTGAAAAGAAATCTATAGAAGCCAAGCAACCTACATTTTCCAACTTCCCCTTTTTAAGTTGCGATGATACAAAGCGTTGTCCATTACCTTACAATAACCTCCCCCATTGCTTACAATTTCTCAAAGGAACACACACACATACCCTTACAACATGTGGCCCACAGCAAACAAACCTATCACATATACAAACTTCCTCATTCATACAAAACCGGTTTTTACACACACCTCACATTAGTTCCATTCTTACTTCAATGAGATTGTTTGAAACAACTCAATATTTTTCATAAAAACATTTTTGGCCCTAGGAACTGATCTATTTGTTCAGCCAGTCCCAGGGGGTCTTCCAATAAACTTTTCATCTCCTTTTTAAAGTTCCTCACCCCCATACTGGTGAGAGACACATTTACAAATCCCATCCCCCCGGCATCTCCCCCTAATGGGACCTCCCTGAGGGGCTTCATTTGAACAGATCAGTCTAATCTCTGTTCCGCTGCCCTCGTTTGAGATCGCGTCCTCCGACTACTGCCTGGGACACCCGTCCCATCCTTGTCCGCACTTTTTATTTTCTCTTCCTTATCTGACTGGCTCTCTCTCCTTCACATTCTACTTTCTGTAATTCTCTATTATCTGTCTCTTCTGAGACAAGAGCGGACAGGTTTACTGCCGTTCCGCTCTGGCTTAGTGGGACCTCCTGGGCAGATGCAGCCGGCGCTGATGGGGATATATTTGGGGGCTGGGATTCATATGGTGGGGGCAGTCTCCGTAGGTGATCATCACCAATTGGTGGCCAGTCAGGTTCATCCTGCTCTCTTTCCGTCTTTAATGGAAACATCCCATTATTGGGTTTCCAGCACTGGGCATATTCCTTTTCTATTTGATTCGGCGTTTGTCTTTCATTCACAAAAACATTCAACGCCTGTCCCACCCAGTCCTCATTTGAATCCCAACCGCGGCCACCACACTGCGCTCCCTCGAATAGGCTCCTTTGGCCACTCAAAGTAACATAGAAACATAGAAACATAGAAATTAGGTGCAGGAGTAGGCCTTTCAGCCCTTCGAGCCTGCACCGCCTTTCAATATGATCATGGCTGATCATCCAACTCAGTATCCTGTACCTGCCTTCTCTCCATACCCTCTGATCCCCTTAGCCACAAGGGCCACATCCAACTCACTCTTAAATATAGCCAATGAACTGACCTCAACTACCCTCTGTGGCAGAGAGTTCCAGAGACTCACCACTCTCTGTGTGAAAAAAGTCTTTCTCATCTCGGTCTTAAAGGATTTCCCCCTTATCCTTAACAAAACTTTATCATAGTTTCCGTACTCTTACCCCGGGTGTTCCCTTCACCCCATCCAACATTCGCCCCAACGGACTATCTGGCGGAATGTTAGGCTCCATATCAGTATGAGCCTCATCCAGGTTCCCCGGACCCTTACTTTTCCCGTTCCGGTTTCCCATCCAGGTTCCCCGGACCCTTACTTTTCCCGTTCCGGTTTCCCATCGTCTCGTCGGACTATTCCCGTCCGACAGACCCCGGTCGCCCAGGCAATACTTAATAGTCGCTTTTCTTACCTGGGTCCTGTGCACAAGAATCGCTCGACCGTCCCGTACGTATTTACCTTACACCCCCTCTTGCTTCCCGAGTCGTTTCAAGCGAATATCACTCGCTCAAACTGCTGATGGCAAGCAAGGAGATCAGAGACTGCTGAAATCAGCAGGGTGCACCTTCCCCTCCTTCTTTGCCTCCACCAAGCAGCCGGAGTGGCGATCGCGGACGAGCCCCCAATCTGTGAGATACGCTTTATGCTCACAATTAATGCTCAAAGGCTAAATCCTGGAAGCAAGAGATTCTTTATTTTACGAGTCTGCAGACCGGGTGCCTCTCCAATTCGAGACACACCGAAGCCAAAGAAGTCATCCCCCTTTTTACACAGAATCTTACATTCAACCTCCCCTCCGGACCCTTCTCCAATCAGGGTTGGAGGTGCACAATCTGTAGGTACATCCCACCGTACATCCCCTCGCATCTCCCATATCATACATTGCATGTTCAAACATGTTCATGGTAATGAGCAATTTCTTGACCAGGGGTGTGTTGTAATATTCATTTATTCTATTAAGCATGCTCAGTTGCTCATGACCTACCCTAGTTTTACTCACCTCCTAGTGAACCCTCTCAGTTCTCCTATATCAGTACTAAAGCTAAGTGGGATGAGGTCCTACAAGGTGAATTTAGGGAGCTAGGAGATAAAAGTAGGACCTCAAAGGTAGTAATCTCCAGATTACTACCAGTACCACGGGCCAGTCAGAGTAGAAATAGGAGGATATTGCAAATTAATACGTGGCTTGAAAAGTGGTGCAAGGGGGAGGGATTCAAATTTTTAGGGCACTGGGACCAGTTCTGGGGGAGGTGGGACCGGTACAAACAGGACGGTTTGCACCTGGAATGGAATGGAACCAATGTTCTTGTGGGAGTGTTTGCTAGTGCTGTCGGGGAGGATTTAAACTAATGTGGCAGGGGGATGGGTACAAGAGCAGAGAGGCAGGTGGGTGTAAAATGAGGGTAGAAGCAATAGGTAGCAAGGTGAAAAGTAAAAGTGGCAGGCAGACAAAACCAGGGCAAAAATCAAAAAGGGCCACTTTTCAGCAAAATTGTATAAGGGGTAAGTGCGTTGTTAAGACAAGCCTGAAGGCTTTGTGTCTCAATGCAAGGAGTATTCGTAATAAGGTGGACGAGTTGAACGTGCAGATAGATATTAATGATTATGATATAGTTGGGATCACGGAGACATGGCTCCAGGGTGACGTAGGCTGGGAGCTGAACATCCAGGGATATTCAATATTCAGGAGGGATAGAGAGAAAGGAAAAGGAGGTGGGGTAGCGTTGCTGGTTAGAATGGAGATTAACGCAATGGAAAGGAAGGACATTAGCTTGGAGGATGTGGAATCGGTATGGGTAGAGCTACAAAACACTAAGGGGCAGATAACGCTGGTGGGTGTTGTGTACAGGCCACCTAACAGTAGCAGAGAAGTTGGGGATGGTATCAAACAGGAAATTAGAAATGCGTGCGACAAAGGCAAAACAGTTATAATGGGTGACTTCAATCTACATATACATTGGGTTAATCAAATTGGCAGGGGTGCTGAGGAAGACGATTTTTTGGAATGTATGCGGGATAGTTATCTAAATCAACATGTAGAGGAACCAACGAGAGAGCAGGCTATTTTAGACTGGGTTTTGAGTAATGAGGAAGGGATAGTTAGCCGTCTTGTTGTACGTGCCCCCTTGGGCAAGAGTGACCATAATATGGTTGAGTTCTTCATTAGGATGGAGAGTGACATTGTTAATTCAGAAACAATGGGTTCTGAACTTAAAGAAAGGTAACTTTGAGGGTATGAGACGTGAATTGGCCAAGATTGACTGGCAATTAATTCTAAAAGGGTTGACGGTGGATATACAATGGAAGACATTTAAAGACTGCATGGATGAACTACAAAAATTGTTCATCCCAGTTTGGCAAAAGAATAAATCGGGGAAGGTAGTGCATCCGTGGATAACAAGGGAAATCAGGGATAGTATCAAAGCAAAGGATGATGCGTACAAAGTAGCCAGGAAAAGCAGCATACCAGAAGACTGGGAGAAATTCAGAGACCAGCAGAGGAGGTCAAAGGGCTTAATTAGGAAAGGAAAAATAGATTATGAAAGAAAACTGGCAGGGAACATAAAAACTGACTGCAAACGTTTTTATAGATATGTGAAGAGAAAGAGGTTAGTTAAAACAAATGTAGGTCCCTTGCAGTCAGAAACAGGTGAGTTGATCATGGGGAACAAGGATATGGCGGACCAATTGAATAACTACTTTGGTTCCGTCTTCACTAAGGAAGACATAAATAATCTGCCTGAAATAGCAGGGGACTGTGGGTCAAAGGAGGAATTGAGTGAAATCCAGGTCAGTCGGGAAGTGGTGTTGGGTAAATTGAATAGATTAAAGGCCGATAAATCCCCAGGGCCAGATAGGCTGCATCCCAGAGTACTTAAGGAAGTAGCTCAGGAAATAGTGGATGCATTAGTGATAATCTTTCAAAACTCTTTAGATTCTGGAGTAGTTCCTGAGGATTGGCGGGTAGCAAATGTAACCCCTCTTTTTAAGAAGGGAGGGAGAGAGAAAACGGGGAATTACAGACTAGTTAGTCTAACATCGGTAGTGGGGAAACTGCTAGAGTCAGTTATTAAAGATGGGATAGCAGCACATTTGGAAAGTGGTGAAATCATTGGACAAAGTCAGCATGGATTTACGAAAGGTAAATCATGTCTGACGAATCTTGTGGAATTTTTCGAGGATGTAACTAGTAGCGTGGATAAGGGAGAACCAGTGGATGTGGTATATTTGGACTTCCAGAAGGCTTTCGACAAGGTCCCACATAAGAGATTAGTATACAAACTTAAAGCATACGGTGTTAGGGGTTCAGTATTGATGTGGATAGAGAACTGGCTGGCAAACAGGAAGCAAAGAGTAGGAGTAAACGGGTCCTTTTCACAATGGCAGGCAGTGACTAGTGGGGTACCGCAGGGCTCAGTGCTGGGACCCCAGCTATTTACAATATATATTAATGATCTGGATGAGGGAATTGAAGGCAATATCTCCAAGTTTGCGGATGACACTAAGCTGGGGGGCAGTGTTAGCTGTGAGGAGGATGCTAGGAGACTGCAAGGTGACTTGGATAGGCTGGGTGAGTGGGCAAATGTTTGGCAGATGCAGTATAATGTGGATAAATGTGAGGTTATCCACTTTGGTGGCAAAAACAGGAAAGCAGACTATTATTTAAATGGTGGCCGATTAGGAAAAGGGGAGATGCAGCGAGACCTGGGTGTCATGGTACACCAGTCATTGAAAGTAGGCATGCAGGTGCAGCAGGCAGTGAAAAAAGTGAATGGTATGTTAGCTTTCACAGCAAAAGGATTTGAGTACAGGAGCAGGGAGGTTCTACTTCAGTTGTACAGGGTCTTGGTGAGACCACACCTGGAGTATTGCGTACAGTTTTGGTCTCCAAATCTGAGGAAGGACATTATTGCCATAGAGGGAGTGCAGAGAAGGTTCACCAGACTGATTCCTGGGATGTCAGGACTGTCTTATGAAGAAAGACTGGATAGACTCGGTTTATACTCTCTGGAATTTAGGAGATTAAGAGGGGATCTTATAGAAACTTACAAAATTCTTAAGGGGTTGGACAGGCTAGATGCAGGAAGATTGTTCCCGATGTTGGGGAAGTCCAGGACAAGGGGTCACAGCTTAAGGATAAGGGGGAAATCCTTTAAGACCGAGATGAGAAAGACTTTTTTCACACAGAGAGTGGTGAGTCTCTGGAACTCTCTGCCACAGAGGGTAGTTGAGGCCAGTTCATTGGCTATATTTAAGAGTGAGTTGGATGTGGCCCTTGTGGCTAAGGGGATCAGAGGGTATGGAGAGAAGGCAGGTACGGGATACTGAGTTGGATGATCAGCCATGATCATATTGAATGGCGGTGCAGGCTCGAAGGGCTGAATGGCCTACTCCTGCACCTAATTTCTATGTTTCTATGTTTCTATCTTCATCGCGCAGACAGCACTTCTCCGCTTTCCCTGGCTCCCACCATCGCAATGTGTTTGTGTGTGTGCGTGTGCGGTCTGTAGAAGCAGCTTGCGGTTCGGTCGATCCAGCTCGCGGTTTCAACGCGGCCGGTCGATCCAGCTCGAGGCGTTCCAGGCGAATGTAATCGAACTTGAAGGTCGAAGGCACTCTTCTGGATGTGGATTAGGTGGCCCTTGTGGGACAGGGGCTTTCGCAACACTAGTCAGGGGAACAGAAGTCTCCAAGACAACTTTTTTTTTTTTTTTTTTTTTTAATTTTTTTTATTATAGAAATATATTACATTTCTACGGTAGTAGTACATAGTCTTAATAATTAATTCATACTATTAATATATTAATAATAATATCAATATTATTTATGCTGTATTATCCTTAATTATAACTTCCAAAGTTATATATTTTATATGATTAAAAGTACATAATACTAATAATACATTTATAATATAGCATTATACTATTAGTAAGTTTTTCATTTTATCTCTAATTTTTTAGGTATAAGGCCAAATTTAGTAATAATATTGATACAAAAAGTTAATAAAACTTATAAAATTTCCATTTTTTTTCCTTCCTAATATTAAGGATAATTATACGTAATAAAGAATACGTAATTTTATATAATTAAAGGTATATAAAACTAAAAGTACTAATAATATTAATAATATTCTCATAAATCTAATAATATTTATATTTGTACTAATATCAAAAAATTAAAGTAATGTGTTTCTACATTTTTTTTAATTTTTTATATAGATATAGGAAAATAGAAAGATTTAAAGAAAAAAGAAAGGTAGTAAAGAATAAAAATAAAAGGTTTGATGGAGAATAAAGTATTCGTCAATGATCCGTGTTTATAGATATATTCATGAATTAATATATGTTTCTTCATCCAATCGGGTATCCAGGTTTCAGTCAGGTCCCCGCGCCGAACTATTATGACCCTGTAAATATTCAATATATGGAGACCAAATCCGTCTGAAGAGATCTAGCCTATCCATAAGGACAAACCTCAATCTCTCCAAATGGAGTGTCTCCGACATTTCTATATTCCACATTTTAATTGTTGGGGATGTAGGGCCTTTCCAAAATTTTAATATTAATTTCTTCCCAATTACTAAACCATAGTCAATAAAAGTTCTATGACTCATTGTTATTGATAAATCGGTTTCAATAATTCCAAGTATAATTAACTTTGGGTCAGGAGTTATATTTTTATTAATAACGGCTGATATTATTTTAAATATTTCCTTCCAATATTCTACAATTTTTATACAGTTGGTAAATGAGTGTGTCAAATTTGCTTCTGAAATTTGACATTTATCACATATAGGAGATATCTTTGAGAAAATATTATGTAATTTATATTTAGAATAATGTAATCTATGTAATATTTTAAACTGTATGAGAGAATGTTTAGCGTTTAATGAACAATAATGTATATGTTGTAAACTTTCTTCCCATATTTCTGGTCTTATTATTTGACCCAATTCCTTTTCCCAAGACTCTCTGTATGTTTCTGTTGATGGGGTATCGTTTTCCAGTAAAATATTATATATATATGATATCATTTTTTCCATATTTGGATGTTTGTTCAAACATTCCTCTAATATTTCTATTTTTCTATTTTTAAATTCATATATATTTGCGAAGGCATAGTTTCTAATTTGTAAATATCTAAAATATTCTTTATTATGTAGCCCGTAAGTTTGTTGCAACTCTTGAAATGAAAGAAAAATGTTTTCCTTATAAAGATCACCCATCTTAGAAATTCCTTTATTTTTCCATTGTAAAAAAGCTTTATCCAATAAAGAAGGTTTAAACATAAAATTATTAACAATCTTAAGACTTAATGGGATAGATTTTAGTTTTAATGCTTTCTTTATTTGTTTCCATATGCGAATTCCATTTTCTATTATCGGATTTTCCTTAAAAACTTTCTTAGCAACATTAGTATTAGCAAATATTATAGAGCTAATTTCAAATGGAGAACAATCTTCTTTTTTCCATATTTAACCAATTAGGTTTATTATCAATTTCTCCTAACCAAAAATTCATATTTTTAATATTGACTGCCCAGTAATAGAACATAAAGTTTGGTAATGCTAATCCTCCTTTTATTTTAGATTTGCATAAATGTTTTTTATTTATTCTATGAGTCTTATAATCCCAAATAAAATTCGTAATTAAAGAATCTACTTTTTTTAAAAAAACTTTTGGAAGATATATCGGGATTAATTGAAATAAATATAATAATTGTGGGAGAAATATCATTTTTATTGCATTAATTTTCCCTATCATCGAGATAGGTAAACTTTTCCAATATGAAATATTCTTGTTCAATTTATTCAGTAATGGGGGAAAATTAAATTTAAATAAAGAATTAAATCTTTTTGTAACAAAAATCCCAAGATATTTAATATTTTCATTTGTTATCTTAAAAGGAAATTGTTGTAATATATGTAAATTATTCAGTGTTATTGGCATAAGCTCACTTTTATTCCAATTAATACTGTATCCTGAAAGTGTTCCAAATTCCGTTATTAATTTTAACAGGTTTCGAATACTTATTCTGGTTGAGTGATATAAAGTAATACATCGTCTGCATATAAGGAGATTTTATTCTTAGTATCTATGGTATCATATCCATATATTTCCGGATGTAGTCTTATCCTCTGAGCAAGTGGTTCTATAGCTAATGCAAACAATAAAGGTGATAAAGGACAACCTTGCCTACAACCTCGTGATAAATTAAATTTGATTGATAACATTCGGTTTGTTGTTATTCTTGCTGTTGGGTTTGCGTATAATAATTTAATCCAAGTAATAAATTCCTCTCCTAGTTTAAAGGCTTCCATTACTGAAAATAAATAAGGCCATTCCACTTGGTCAAAAGCTTTTTCTGCATCAAGCGAGATAACTACTAAATCTTTTTTATCACTTCTTTTCGAATATATAATATTAAACAATCGTCTTAGATTATATGAAGAGTATCTTTTTGGTATAAATCCTGTTTGATCCGGATGTATTATTTCATTAACGACTGAACTCAATCTTTTTGCTAATATTGTTGTTAATATCTTTTGATCTGTATTTAATAGCGCTATTGCTCTATATGATCCTGGTTCATCTAAATCTTTATTCATTTTAGGTATGAGTGTTATAATTGATTCGTTCAATGTATCTGGAAGCTTCTGTTCTGTATATATCTGTTCATATAATGATTTTAGATATGGGACTATATATTCATGAAATATTTTATAAAATTCCGAACCTATACCATCTGGTCCCGGTGTTTTACCATTTTTTAATGACCTAATAGATTCTTCTATTTCATTTATTGAAATATCAGCATTTAATAATTTTCTATTTTGTGAATCCAATCCTTTCAAGTTACATTCTTTTATAAATGCATCTATTTCTATTTTACTTACTGTTATTTTAGCAGTGTATAAATTTTTATAGTATTGCATAAATCTTTCATTAATATCTTTAGGTTGTATTAATAAATCACCACTTTGTGATTTAATCCTATGTATAATTTTTTCCGCTTCAGTTTTCCTTAATTGTCGAGCCAACAATTTTTGGGGCTTATCCCCAAATTCAAATTGTAATTGTTTAGTGTGTTGATAATATTTTATCACTTGATCTGTATATATTTTATTTAATTTATATTTCAGTATAACAATTTTATTATGTAATATCATATTTGGTTTTGTAGCATTCTGTATATCTAATTGCTTAATCTCCTTTTCTAGATCCTGTTGTTCTTTCCGAATCTTTTTATTGTGAAATGTTTGTGAAGAAATCATTATTCCCCGAAAATATGCCTTAAATGTTTCCCACAGTAAAGAACGTGATATCTCTGGTTGATCATTTATTTCAAAGAAAATTTTAATTTGATTTATAATATATTCCTGAGTAGTTTTGTCTTTTAAAATTTGTGGGTTAAGTTTCCACTGTCTTAAATTTTCTGTTTTATTATTAATTTTAATTTTAAACGTTAATGGTGCATGATCTGAAATTACTATATTATCATAATTAGCTTCATAAGTAAGCGAAATAAGTTTTGCATCCACCAAAAAATAATCTATTCTTGAATAAGTTTTATGCACTGGGGAGTAAAACGAATATTCTCGTCCTGTAGGATTTTCTGTTCTCCAAACATCTTTAATATTGGTCGCTTGCATATATGCATTTAGCAAATCACTGGAATGTGATTTGTTTTTCCTCTGTTTTGAAGATCTGTCTAAGTAAGGATCTAATGTACAGTTGAAATCTCCACCAATTATCAAGTTATATTGCGTTAATTCCGGAATATTATTGAGTACTTTTTTAAAAAACAATGGACTGTCAAAATTTGGTCCATATATATTAACAAGAATCACTTTTTCTGTATTTAATTCTCCTATCACAATAATATATCTACCATCTTTATCATCTATAGTTGATATATGTTTGAATAAAGTACCTTTACGAAATAATATTGCTACACCTCTTGATTTATGTGTAAACGAGGAGTGATATATTGTATCTATCCATTTAGCTTTCAATCTGTTTTCCGCCTCTTTTTTTAGATGAGTCTCTTGAATATAAATTACATCCGCTTTACTTGCTTTTAAATATGTCAATACTTTTCCTCTCTTTATCGGTTCATTGATACCTTTAACATTCCAACTGCAAAATGTTAATCCCTCATTCCCCGTGATTCTTTTTAAGTCTTGCATTTTAAATTTATAAGGATCTACAGGATCCAAGGCTCAGCGCGACAGGCCCAACCTTACACCCGGACCCCGAGTGGATGAAATTTGAGTCTCTTTTTTTCCTTTCATGAATACATCTCCCTTGGTACATTATATTACTCCAATCAAACCGTAGATTATAATAGATATAAAAGATAGATTAAAAAAAAGGAAAATTAGAAGTATTGTGTGAAAAAGTGAAAAGAACTACATCTAGAATCGATGCAGTTTGTGCCAGCCATAAAAAGATGGCTATACATCTAACGACTTCCGTCATTGATGTTAATAACACGACCAGCTCTTAGAATTAGGGAATTATTATTCCTTACCAATATTTTGACGGGGGTATAATATATATAATAGGAAGAATATTAAACGTAAAAAAAAAAAAAAAAAAAAAAAATTTTTTTTTTGCAAAGGCTATAAAGAATACAAAGGTTATATAAAAAGAAGAATAATATACAAGTTGTTCAATACAAAAAAGTAAAAAAAGGAAAAAAAAAAGAAAAAAAATAATTATTATTATTAGTAATTAATAATTATTAGTTGTTAATCATTAATTATTAGTAATAGTGATCAATAATAGTGATTATTAATAATAGTAAACATTCCTAATTAACTAAAATAAGAAAAGGGTAAAAAAAAACCTAATAATAAAACCGTATTATAGTCCTAATGTGCATGTTATTAATTAATATTAGTTATATGTTAAAGCTAATTATCAATGTCCAGATATCCAGGTAGCGTTTTCGAATCTCGTTTAGTTCCACTCCATTTCATTCGACATTATCTGTTCCATCCGTTCCAATATCATCTTGAAGAGTCACAGTAAATATTAAAAGTCCATGTTGAATATCTGAGATTAATAAAAGTCAGTTTATTACTTGCTTGTAGATCTCCTTCAGGTCTTAAACTGCTTAGCAAAATCCAAAGCTGCAGATGGAGTCTTGAAGAGGTATTCCACATTCTTATAGGTAACTCTTAGCGTCGCTGGATAATTCAAACCGTATCTCAGATTTTCTACTCCACGCATAAGACCTTTAGCTTCATTGAATGCTTTTCGTTTCTTGGCGACCTCTGGTGGGTAGTCTCGGTAGATACTGATCCTTTGACCATCAAATATCAGGTTTTTAGTTTTCGAAGCTTTTCGCATAATCTCATCCAAAACAAAATCAAATTGAACTTTAATGATCATTTGCCTGGGAGGAGCGCCGGGTCTGGTCTGACGTCTACTGACTCTGTGAGCACGAGCTAATAAAGGCATCTCTTCCAGAGATAAGACTTCTTTGAGTAATTTAGCAGTGAACTCTCGAGGGCCATCGATATTCTCTAGACCCTCAGGAATCCCTACAATTCTCAGATTTTGCCTTCTCTGATGTCCTTCTAGCTCAGTACATTTCTCGGCTGTTTTAGTCAGCATACTCATCAGACGTTCATTTTCTGTAATCAAATTCGCTGTAGTCAAAGCATTCGCTTCAGCTGTCTGTTCAAGGTCTTTTATTGCAGCCATCTGTTGTTTCTGCATTTCTTCAATAGGTTTAAATCTGTTGTCAATGTCTTTTTTAATGTCTTTTTTAAACCTTTCCAGTTTTTTATCCAGCTTTTCCTCCATGTCATTAAACGTGTCAATAAACTCTTCTTTTAAATCATCCGACATTTTCTTAACCTTTTTTTCAATAATTGTGTTTGTTTCCTTTTTTAACTCCATCAGTTGAGTTTTCATCTGATTCATCTGTATATCAATCGAGCTATTTATTTGACTTATTTCTTCCTTTAATTCTTCCTTTAACTTAACTATCTGCTGAGAAATAAAGGATTTCAATTCCTCACCTTCCACTTTTGTCCCTGATTTCTTGGACACATCTTCCTGGGATCGAGTCCTAGTCGACACATCTTCCTGGGATCGAGTCCTAATCGACTCCCAGGCTTCACTTGGGCCTTCTCCCGGTTTCGGCTTTCGAGCTTTACTCTTATCTGTAGGGCTCCGTGGAACCGACATAGCTCGTCGCGCGCCTGATGACGTCACTCGGTGAGGAAACTACAAACAGCTCGTTACAGACAGCCGGTAAGTCTTCTAAAACCCCCGTTTTTAACGATTTTTTTGCAGAGCTGGCTGGCACTATACTCTAGGGCTCCATAGCGCCACTGGAAGTCTTTTCTTACTTCCTAACTTTTGAGGAATAGTGTGTCACCTAAAGATCAATATTAAACAGCTGAGAACCTGCAAAGAGGTTAAATGCTGACCACTGGTAAAGTCAGCGACCAGCTTTTCACTGCTATTGATTCTCAAGCCCATTTGTCCCAGCGCGTGCTAAGAAAACGGGGCCAAGCTGCTTTCCTCAACCCGATCGTTTCTGGTTCAGTTATTTTTTGTTCAATTTTGTTTAATTTTGTCACTTGTTGCGTGTTAACATCTCAATTCCCCACTTTGTTCCATCGATTTTACCCGGTTTTCCTCCAAACCTCATTACGCGGTCCACTAAAGACGACCACTTTGTTTATCTTTTCTTGCCTTGATGGTGCTTGATTATTTCTACACAAGCGAAACAAGAACACGACCAAATGTTTCATATCTGCTTCCTTTTTTTGTTGTTATTTTCTTCAGCTGCTTTCTGGAGGGCAGGATTTGCATGAAAATAACCAAGAGTGCTTCAATTTGTCCACACATTGTTGGCCGAGTAAAGGAGAGCGATCCAAAAATCAGCGACCCCCGCTCTACCATATGTTGCTGGCTCCACAATAATAGCTCCCTAATAATAGCCGATGGTTAACAAATCACCTCAACACACGTTGAGGGCTTCAAACGTCTCCGCATTGGACCATCAGACATTTCAAAGGGTCTGAAGAAGGGTCTCAACCCAAAACGTCGCCTATTCTTTCTCTACGTAAATCAGCCATTTCAAATGATAATTGTCCCCGCATCTGACTGCTGTCGATGTCCATTCCTGCATACTTAATAATTATAATTGTGTCGCATCATTTCCGTGAGTCAGAGGAATGGAATGTTAAATGCCTCGACGCATCTGAGTTTTAATGACATCTCCCATTAATTTTATTCAAAGTAATTCTGGTACAGCAGCTTATGTTACGTTTCCTGTTATACAGGAAATCATAAACAATGAAGTCCAGCTCAGGGAGGGTACCTCAGTGTGTTTAGACAGTGTAATTCACAGTGTGTAATCAATCGCCATCCTACTCCACAGAGTCCACTGAGACCGCACATGCTCACACACTCACACTCACACTCACACTCACACACACTCACAAACACACACTCACACACACACACACACACACACACACACACACACACATACACTCACAATCACACACTCACACACAGTGACAAACACACACTCACACACACACACACTCACAAACACACACTCACACACACACTCACTCTCACACACACACACACACTCACACACACATCCATACACACACACACACTCACACACGCAGACACACACATTCCTCACACATTCACACACATATTCACACACACACACATTCACACACACACACACATTCACACACACATTCACACACACACATTCACACACACATTCACACACACACACACACATTCACACACACATTCACACACACACACACAAACACACACACACACACACACACACACACACACACACACACACACACACACACACACACACACACACACATTCACTCACACATTCACACACATTCACACACACATATTCACACACACACATTCATACACATACACACATTCACTCACACATTCACTCACACACTCACACATTCACTCACATATTCACTCACATTCACTCACACTCACATATCCAATACTAAAATGCCAAGTGACTTCAGAACGTGTTGAATATACAGTGTGTAAAACAAATCTTTAAAGCCTGCTGTACAGGCTGCTGCTGCTGCTGCTGAAGCAAAATAACATTAACCAAATCACCATAGGGCAGTAAACTCATGAATCATTCTGCAGTGTCTGCACTCGCCGCCATCCCGCTGCTTGCCACAAACCAGAAATGACACCCTCAGCGTCAGCGTGCCGCTAACCAGAAATGATGTCATCGGCGCCATCTTGCAGCCAAGTGATCATCACAGAATGAGCGGCAATTTTAAAATTAAACACAGTTCTGAATTAATAACATGTTTATTGACTTTATCCATCCGAAAACTGTTGCTGAAAGCCCATTAAAAAAACCCGAAGCAATTGCGGGGAAAAAACACTGGGCAAGCAAGCAAGCATGCCAGTAAAATACACATCATTTCGCTGAAAAGCAATTTAAAAAACACCAAGCATATGCGGGAAAAAAACACTGAGCAAGCAAGCAAGCGAGCCGACAAAATACACATCAGTTCGCTGAAAAGCACATTGAGGGGACTCACCGTGGAGTAGATTCGTAGCTCAGAGAGCTGTGACCATCTCGCTTCCTGGGTCTGGCAGAGACTGAGTGAAGCACGAAACTTCTGGGTTTTATATCCCTCCCCCTGCCACCAGTGGGGGCAGCAGAGAGAAAGGGGATTAAAAAAAAAACATTAATAGCTCTCTCATTTTTCTTCGATGGGAAAAATCATCTGGTCCAGGAAGGTGGAGGGGGGCTCTGAGCGAGGCGGCCAAAAAGACGGCCATAGGTGGTGGCGTTCACTCTGAAATCGCAACACAGTGGGCCAAAAGCTGTCAAGACCAGACTTTTAGTAATATAGATAATGCTACTGAGCAGGATTGTTATTATTAACACAGTTAAGAATGTTTCATGTACCCTGGCTTCTCACACAACATCACTGTATTTGGTGGTGGCATCATACTCTATGTTCTTATACTAACTGCATAACGTAACTAAACTCTATGCTGTTTCTTTTTCTGCTTGTATGTTACCGTTTCACAGTTGAATACAGTAAAGCATCAATGACATCTCGTGCCTACGGGTCTTTATTGGATTATTTGTTTAACTAGCTGGATAGCTGGATAGGCACATTTAGGGAGTCCAGTATAAGGAGGAAAGAGAGGAGAGGGAGTTTAAATTTTGATGAAGGGGAACATCACGCAGTCATCGAAGATGAACGTATTGAGGTTTTATGAATGGACCATTGAAATGAGTGGGTGATTTCCTTGTTGGGAATTAGAGGAGCAAAGATCCAGGATAATTGGAGCAAGTTGTAAGAATAACAAAGGCTGTGATGTGGATTTTACGTTCTGGATATAGACTAGGACTTGGGGCTTAGATGGGGTGGCCAAAGATGAACCTATTCTTATGAAATAGGGCAAGTGACTGAAATGTAGGTGGGGAGGCACTTTAGTTCTATTTGTGTTAATACAGTTATGGAAAAGCGCAGAACTGCTCCACAAGCTAAAGTTATAAACTGCAGCTCGACAAATTTAACAATATATGACAGAATCTTACAAAAGATGATTGGAGTACATTGTTTGAATTCAAAGGAACGTCCAGCAAGTGAGATAGTGAGCGGTCAAGTTCTGAATATTCCCGTTGGTGTGAAGGGCGGGGCCAGCAGGAGGAGGGAGCTCTGGGTCACAAGAGATATAGAGGGTCTGGTCAGAAAAAAAGGGAGGAGTGCAGGCCCGTAAGAAGATTTACAAAAAGGGGGGTGGCATGACAGGATTACAAAAAATGTATGTGAAATAATGTGCACGCAGCACACATCACGAGTGCGAAGCCCCTCGTGGCCAGGGTGCGGGGTTTTAGATGATCTCTGGTGGATTTTGAACCTTATTTTGGAGCATTTTTGCACCAATTTTATGACCATTATTTCAGAAATACATTTGGTTGAGACAAGAGTAATGAGTGGGCAGAAGGGGATGATTGGGTTCATTGTTGTATACTGTGGCGGCTCCCAAGGGTTGGGCCATTCCCACTATCAAACCCCTCGGCACGGAATGGTTGAGTCCAGATGCAGCCCTTAGCTAGTGGGATAAAAGGCAAGGGTTTAGGTGCCATATTCCGCTTGCAGACTCCTCTGGTGACAAGAAGGACACAATTAAAAATACCTCCCGAAGCACCTGGATCCTCGCCTTCATTTCAGGACAATCGCCCCACAATACATTTTTTATAAAATCAAGAATTGAAGTTGTCTTTGTTTTAATAATCAAGTTATACTGCTGTAAAATTTTATATAAAATGTTATAAAGGAGCATGCAAAAACTGCAAATAAAATACTAAGTTTTTGCAGTAAAGAAAACCTTTTTTTAGAAAATGGGTCGTCTGAATAAGGGTCCTGACCCGAAACGTTGCCTATCTCCTTCGCTCCTTAGATGCTGCTGCACCCGCTGAGTTTCTCCAGCTTTTTGTGTACCCTGTGTGTTGATTTGGTTGCCTGTTACTGTTACACTCCGATAGTGTGTTCTGTACACATTTAATGGTCCTCGTGACCTAACAACTTCACATCACATGAATTTCAATGTGGAATAATGATGCGAATACAACATTTTACTTCGGAGTCATGTGAGTGGCTACGTGAAGAAGCCCCACCAGAGCGCATGCTTGTCATTACGTCTGACGCTTTGGCAAGCACCGGACTGGTGGGGCAACGCTCCTGCCGGCGGTAAGTTTCAACCTAGAAGGTAAGTGTTTTTTAATTACCAGAGTTCTTTGTTCGAGCAGGAGCCTCTCTTTACAGAGGTTTCCTGCCGTATTTATCGGAGGTCGAATGCCTAAGCCGCCTATGGGGCGGGGGAACCCCGGTCCAACCGCAGAAGCGGATAGCCGGCAAAAAGATCGGGTTTCCTGATAACAGCCGCTGACAAAGCAGTTAGTGGCTTCCAGCCTGCGGGGTTGCCGTTTAAATAATGCTAGTGTCGCTGACAGTCGGTCAGCGACTCACAGACACGGTGCCCCAGGCATGGAGTTAAATTGGAGGGAGAGAGAACTTTTGCTGCCCTATTGGAACGCAGATGAGTCAGCTGCAAGAGTTCCTCTTCGATAATAAGGGTATTTCACCCTTTACAAATTCACACTACCAAATTAGTGAGACTCCACTATAATAGCGCTAGCCTATGGGAGAGCCACGCCAGCAGCGCCTAGGACAGGGCTGCTTCATGTAAAAAAGCACCGGCCTCCACGAGAGGCGGCGCCGACAACGCCTGGGACATGGTTGCTCAAGGTCTACCTGCTGGAGGGGGAGACCAGGATGGGTCAGTGTTCTACTGAAGCCGTATCTGTCACAGCACTGGCCTACGGAGAGCCACGCTAGCAGCGCCTGTGATAGGGCTGCTTCATGTGTGAAGATGCCGGCTACGGGAGAGCCGTGCCAGCAGCGCCAAGGAGAGGGCTGCTCAAGGTCTCCTTGTGGCAAAGGGCAGACCAGTTCGGGTCAATGGGTTGCGGACACCGAACTTTTTCACAGCGCAGGCCTATGGGAGAGCTGCGCCACAAGCACCTGTTGACAGGGGCTGTGTGTATGACATCCCGTGAGCATCAGCCGGGAGAGCCAGGGCAGTAGGATGCTGACCCTGACGTTTAGGGACCCATCACACCAGCACCTCATTTAGTGCTGTGTGTGACCTCCCGTGCGCATCAGCCGGGAGAGCCAGGGCAATAGAATGCTGACCCTGAAGTTGGTGTCACTGCTTATGTGCATACACCAAAGCACAAGAGCCACGCTCCAGGTGTCCCGGATGTGGTTAGCAATTTACCATACCGGTGAAGAAGGGATGACAATTTGTCCAGCAAATTAATGGTCCTCACCAGTTCAAGGACTTCATAATGAGGGAAAAAAAATCACATATCAAACACCTGTTTGCTGTACATCGCTCTAAAGGAGCGCATCATGAGGGCGCATGAATTAAGGCTGCAAAAGACCTAAAAAAAAAATTAAATAAATAAATATATAAAAAACTGGTGGAAGCATGAATTATACCCATTTGTTAGTTTAATATTTACAAATAAATATCCAGCCTACGCTCAACCCACGGTTCACAGCCTTGCGCAGATCCTCTAGTACCTAGAGGAATACCTGGATGATGAGACTAAAACTGAGGCCAGGATGTCACCTCAAAAACCATATTCTTTCAGATTATGGAACAGTAAGTGAATATTGGACTGTATCCGGGTATCTCGAATAGGTATCTCGGAAGTACATCCACTCGTACAAAATAGACATAGTTTGGTATTGGGGTTCAATACCACTAACTCTAAAGGTGGATTATGCATATCAGCCTTAACAATTGAGTCCAATTCCCCACCCAAAAGGACGATGGTGGGTGTCGAGTCATTCTGGGCCAGAACATACTTAACCCTTAAAGTCCAGTATAAAAGGTTTAAATAAAAATTTCAGTATTGTAACTGGGACAAAAAAGGGTGTTATATTGGCAGCCATAGATCTGAAAGATAAATATTCAGCTACCACACACTTGTTGAGAGGTTAGGTCCTCACCCATCTAATTAAACTTAGATTAGTACCATTTAGAATGATTGGCTAATTGAGGTCATCATTGGTTAATTAACATGACAATACTTTGGCTGCGGCCAAAATTGTAACTAATGTCTAGTGACATTCTGACTCAATAACCTTAGTTTACAAACTGATGTGAGCTTCAGGATGAGGAGCCACTGATATCAAGTCTGGCTGGGACGGCAGATAAAATGTGAAAGAAGCATTAACCCTGCAGAGGCTGGGGTAAACTGCGTAGAATTGCTGGGTGCATTCTATGGCCTAAAGAATTCTGCTCAACAAAGCACGATTGCATGTACAGCTTCAGATTCACAATACCACAGCTGGTACCCATATCAATCACATGGGTAGAATGAGGTCATTATTCTGTAACGGTCTGCCTAGCCTTATCTGGCACTGGTGCATTACAAGGAACATCTGGGTCTCAGATATTTACCTATCAGGTAGAGATAATGCAAAAGTTGCAGACACCAGGTCATGTAAATTCCATGACAAACATAAAATGAATTAAGAATCCAAAAGTTTCAACATCATTGTTAACTAGTATGGATTGCCAGACATAGATATGTTGTATCTGGGTTAAATTATCAGTACCTGTATTCGGCATGGGAACTAAATCTAGGGGCAGTAGCGGAGGATACATTCTCGCTACATTGGGGATGTATGTTCTTACGCTTCCCCATTTCTTCCTCATTCAATCAATGTCTCACCAAAATAGAGTATGACGACACTTAGGTGTTCAGTGTGTTCTAAACTGGTCCACACAGCATGGTCCCATTGGTTTGAGACGGATGACACAGTATTCATGATCATCCCAATTACAGTAACTTGTTGGTTCACACTGGGACAAGAGGAAAGTTCCCCTTTACATGAGCATATTAATTTATTGATTTGTATCTTCTGACCAGACTGCTCCAGGGACTCAGGCTATTGAGTAGAATCGTCGATGTGATTACGAAGGTCTGGAGAGATAGTACTAAAAAGCAATATATATCTCATATTAAGAAATGGGAGATTTCCTGTTTACAGTTAACTATATCTTATCATAAGTTGCAGGTATACAGGATGTATTGGAGTTCCTGGCTACATTGCTTTTTTGACAAGCAGTTAAGCTATAGTGCAATTTATAGTGCTAGAAGTACTTTGTCCTCCGACATAGGGCAAGGGTCCAGACAACACTCTGTCGGATCTTCTCTATTGGTGGCCGATTCATAGGAGGTATTTTAACAAAACCCTCCCAGACATACATATTCAGAAATCTGGGATGTGAGCATAGTTCTCACACTGCTTTGGCAATGGGCTCCAATTACATCTCTGCCTTTCAGGAAGTTAACGCTCAAAGTGATCATGTTCATGGTGTAGCATTATGGGTCCAAATATTGCAAAAGGTAAAACAACCTGGTTCTGAACACCAAGAAAACCAAAGAGCTCATTGTCGACTTCAGGAGGCACAGCACCGACTTAGCTCCCTTATACATCAACGGTGAGTGTGTGGAGAGGGTCTACACTTTCCGGTTTCTCGGCGTCCTTATCTCCGCTGACATCTCCTGGACAGACAACATCACAGCGGTCATTAAGAAGGCTCAGCAGCGGCTGCACTTCCTGAGGGTCCTCAGGAAGCACAACCTGGATTCCAACCTGCTGCTGACCTTCTACCGCTCGTCCACCGAGAGCCTGTTGACATACTGCATTACAGCATGGTACGGCAGCTGCACCATAGCAGACAGGAAGAGGCTTCAGAGGGTAGTTAGGGCAGCACAGAAGATCATTGGCTGCCCTCTCCCTCTCTGATGGACATTTACACCTCCCGCTGCCTCAGCAGGACGAAGAACATTATCAAGGCAGCTCCCATCCTGCATTTGGCCTGTTCAACCTGCTGCCCTCAGGGAGGCGCTATAGGTGCATCAGCACAAGGACAAATAGACTCAAGAACAGTTTCTTTCCAAAATCCATTATCTCCCTGAACTCACACATGCACTGACTTCACAGCCTAACCCCCGGACCTTCATCTATCTACCTACTGTACTTTGTACTGTAACTGTAACTCTATTTATCCATTGTCTTTTATGGATATGTACATAGCGTCGCAGAAACTGTGCACCTTATTCCCCCTCCCCCTTTTTGTTTTTTACACTGAGTAGGAGCAGCTTTTAATCTCATTGTACTTGTGCATAGTGACAATAAAAAGGCATTTGTTCATTCATTCATATATGTAATTACACATCTGCGCTAATAATATCAAGGTCATCAAGAGTCTCAGAGGCTCTGAAACAGCGATGGTCATCAGCCACATAAAACCTCATACAAAGGTGTCAGTACAAGCTAGATGACCGAAACAGGTTTGCATTTTGCTGGAGTAGACACTGATGTGTTTAAATCACTCCACCAGGGCGGCATCAACGTACGCAGCAAAGGCGCAGGACGTGCCATTAGACCAAATCCTCATCGCAGGATAGTCCAGTTAAGGAACCTTTTAACCATATAACCATATAACCATATAACAATTACAGCACGGAAACAGGCCCTCTCGGCCCTTCCAGTCCGTGCCGACCATTTGTTTTCCCCTAGTCCCATCTTTAGGGTTTCTGACAAACCTGTCCTCGCAATGCAAAGATTGGGCAAGCTGTTTTGGGTTCTGTTTGAGTTCTTCTTTGTAATTTCCCCTGTGAAAGAGGGGTTATTACTGTTGTGTAAAAATTTATTGTTTAAGACATTTATTGTATAAGTTAAACAATGTTTGATACCCTGTGGTTATCCTGTGTGAACCAAGGCAGTGTGTCGTATGGAACTGTATCTGCGGCATGAAATCACAGAGCTTTGAAATCTTCACGTAGTCATTCACGTGATTCCAAAGTAAAATATTAAGATTAAATGAGAACTTACCAGTTTGAAGTTTGATCCTTATTTTATGAGTAGTTACGATGAGGGATTACGTGCCCTCCGCTCCCATCCTCATAATAACCATATAACCATATAACCATATAACAATTACAGCACGGAGACAGGCCCTCTCGGCCCTTCCAGTCCGTGCCGACCATTTGTTTTCCCCTAGTCCCATCTACCTGCACTCAGACCATACCCCTCCATTCCCTTCACGTCCATATACCTATCCACTTTACTTTTAAATGTTAAAATCGATCCTGCCTCCACCACCTCTGCTGGAAGCTCATTCCACACAGCCACCACCCTCTGAGTAAAGAAGTTCCCCCTCACGTTACCCCTAAACTTCTGTCCCTTAATTCTCATGTCATGCCCTCTTGTTTGAATCTTCCCTACCCTCAATGGGAAAAGCTTATCCACGTCAACTCTGTCTATCCCTTTCATCATTTTAAAGACCTCAATCAAGTCCCCCCTTTACCTTCTGCGCTCCAAAGAAAGATAATCTAAAGGATCATCTGGTAGTTCTATTCTTCTAGAAGCCTTACTATGTTACTTCGGCTATTGGGTTTCTGTGTTTTCACTCCGCTGCTTTGATATATGACAAGCATGCTCTCTGGCGGAGCTTCTCATAAAATAAGGATCAAACTTCAAACTGGCAAGTTCTCATTTAATCTTACTATTTAGTTTGACTTCAACTTCCATCATGATGTTGGAATATGATCGCTTTCAAACTAACATATTTTACTGTAATATATTATAACAAATTCTAGTTCCATGATGACTCATAAACACGATCACAAATCACATTTTGAATTCTCAAACATAATGTGATTGTGAATAATTGCAGAGCTG
Source organism: Okamejei kenojei (assembly GCA_035221665.1). Taxonomy (NCBI): domain Eukaryota; kingdom Metazoa; phylum Chordata; class Chondrichthyes; order Rajiformes; family Rajidae; genus Okamejei; species Okamejei kenojei. The sequence goes on from CM069173.1 coordinate 11,279,930, forward strand.
CCAAGTTTCACCGAGCATTTCCGGATTTTGATGGCTGAAAATCAGTATTTTGGTTGAGAAATCGGTATTTCTCACATAAATACAATAGAACATACTACACGGATTTTTGAAAATCAGTATTTTGCATGCAACCACATGTACTCTCAAATATCAGTATGTAATATTGAAAATCAGTACTACTGAATTGTGAAACCATTTTTCAAATATGAATTTATAATTCTTGATTTTGATTCCATATCATCTAAAAATATATAACATAACATAAAATTCACAATTCATCATATAGCTTACCAAACAATCAAACATGCTGACATGATGCTGCATAACCATTCAGGTGCTCCTGGTAAATGTCACATAAAGGTGAGTAGCATGGTGAGTACAATTTTAAAAAAAATCACCCAGTGTTACTATTGTTGAGCCATGCTGACTAGCATGACTGGAATGGGTTCTTAGTTCACTGTCACTCAGCACTCAGCATGCTGGCATGATGCTGCAAAATTATTCAGGTGCTCCTGAATGTATATTGCCATTTACCACTACTAATGCAAAGGCATTCGTTGGCCTTAGCCTATATGCCATTCCATGAATATAGCACCTCAGACCAGTTTATCTCGCATGCCAGTCCTCAGTTTGTTAATGCTGCCAAAGCATGTGTCATTCCGCAGTACACTGATATAGGTGGCCCTACTTCTACCTCTTCTTGCAGTGCCCCATTTGGTCTCCCAAAGTGTGACTTTATCTTTAATGGCAGCCCTCAGTTCGTTAACGCTGTCCAAGGCCTGTGTCATTCCGCAGCTAGTACACTGATGTTCTACCTCTTCTTGCAATACCCAAACGATGTGAAAAGTTCATGCCAGATTTAATTGGTGAAGACCAGACTGGTTTTATAATAGGCAGACAAACACAGGACAGCATTAGAAGAACCCTACATATAATACACAAGATTCAAAAGGAAAGTACGCCTGCTGTCCTGATAAGTCTAGACGCGGAAAAGGCTTTTGATAGGGTTAATTGGGAATTCTTATATCAAACACTAGAAAGATTTGGCTAGAAAGAAGAGTCAATTCAAGTTATTAAAGCAATTTACCAGCAAGCTACTGCAAGAGTAAAGGTGAATGGGTCCTTAACTGAGAGATTTGTGTTAGGAAGAGGAACGAGACAGGGATGTTGTCTTAGCCCTACCCTGTTTGCTATGTATATTGAACCATTGGCTCAAGCGATTCGTCAAGATAGGGAACTGAGGGCAGACAGAGAACATAAAATTGGCCTTTTCGTAGATCATATAATGATGTATCTCACGGAAGTAAACTTATCTCACGGAAGTAAACACCTCCTTTCCAAGGATGATGGGGATCATAGATACATTTAATTTTTATGCAGGATATAAAGTGAATATTTCAAAAACTCAAATCCTCCTATTTAATTGTCCTCCAGAAGAAATCAAACAAAATTATAATATTAAATGGGATTCAAAATCAATCAAATACCTTTATTATTACAAAGAAAATATCAATGTTGTATGGGGCCAATTATAATCACATCAACCAAAACATAAGAAAGGATATAGAAAGATGGTCCACCTACCCAATGGATTTTAGTAGTAAGATAAATGTGGTGAAAATGAATATTTTGTCAAGGCTATTGTTCTTGTTCAAATCTCTGCCAATAGAGGTACCATTAAAACAATTCACGGAATGGGATAAATTAATATCAAGATTTATTTGGGGAGGAAAGAAAGCTTTCAATACACTACACACCAGTTGCCAAAGGACAAAGGCGTAATGGTACTTCCAAATTTTAGTATATATTTCTATGCAGCCCAACTTAAACCACTAATTAATTGGTGTGAGGTCAGCTATATAGCTAGGTGGAAAGAGATTGAGACAGATATCCCTGACTTCCACATCCAAACACTTTTGGGAGAAAAAGCGCTTCCTGGACATATCAGGAGCATAATCGATCCAATAACGATATTTACTTTAAAAACCTGGTTCACGCTTACCAGACAACTTAAACTGAATAAACCACAAAAAGTTTTAAGATGGATAGTTTTGGGTAATGAATTTAAACCAGGGATGTATGACTCAACATTTAAAGAGTGGATGAAGAAAGGAATGACTGCATTTTGTACTGTTATTGAAAATGGAGACCTAAGAAGTTTTCAAGATTTGAAGGATAGATTTGCACTTCGGAACCAAGACTTGTTTAGATACCTCCAACTGAGAGATTATTACAATAAAAAGGTAAAAAGGGAGGCACTAGAAGAAAAGAATCCAGTGATAGAAGTGATAGTTAGTGCGTATCATCAAAAAACATTAAGGATTATTTCTAAACTTTATCATAGTTTAATGGAATGTCAAGCTAAAACTACATTTTATGTAAAATTTAAGTGGGAAAATGAATTGAACATTACGATCTCAGAAGAAGAATGGCATCATATGTGTGTAACACTACAGACATCCACCAATTCACAAAATTGGAGAGAATTGGAAAAATTTGATTTGTTTCTTTATTACGCCTAACATAAAAAACAAGCAAATTCTAAGGCAGCAAACATGCTGGAGGCAATGTGGCCAAACAGACGCAAACCACGCACATATCTTCTGGAGTTGCCCAAAAATAGAACCATTTTGGGACAGAGTGAATTCAGAATTAACGGAGGTATAAGGACATATAGTCTGCAAGAAGTGTTCCATTTTATACCTGGGTAATATAAATACAGTGGTGCTGAAGGAAGACCATTACTTGGTTAAAATCCTACTCAAAGCTGGCAGAAAGGCCATTACAAGAAACTGGCTTGCAGCGGACACACCCAGACTTAGACAATGGTTAGACATAGTACAGGAAATATTTGTCATGGAGAAAATGACATATTCTCTAAGAGTGAAAGAAGACGAATTTAAAAGAAAATGGGAAAAATAGATTAGGTATAGAAATAAAGACATCAACACTGTATAATTTTATAGACAATAATGTAAGTTTGGAAAATGTTTTAATATGAAAATAGTTCTGTTTACTGCATCATTAATTGTAAACTGAACCCCCCCCCCCCTCCCCGCTACACTGTTGTACGTTTCAATGTAATGTTGTATGTTTCGTTGTTATATTTGTGTTTAATGTGTGTATACATAAAAGCAATAAAAACTAAAGTAACAAAAAAAAAATGTCATATTGAATGTGGATTAAGGCGATTGCAGACAGCCTGCCATTGCTCATGGAAGTCCTGGTCTTTGCTTCTTCACGGATGTGAAAACGTGTTTGTCCTTGTTGGCTGGACCAAAGTAAGGTGCCGAGCGACATTGCGCGCTCTGCAAGCATGCTGCCCGATGTGAACGTCCTTCTCCCACACAGGCTCCTGACCAAAGGTTCCGGCTACCACCGCAGTCAAATGGAGGGGGACAGGCGGGATCGGCAGAGTACCCTGAAGAGACTGGCTGCCAACTTGAAGAGCCGGACGGTGAGGGGGTGAAAAGTGGACCATTATGGTTTGGGCAGCATTGCTTCCGAGGAAGGCAGCAACAGTGGCAGCAACACAAAGACTTACCTGGCGTCCAGCAGCACCCAGCAGAGCGGGCAGCTGGGGCTCTCGACTGACATTGTGCGTCGCTGGTCATGTAGCGGCAGAAGTGGGAGTTCATGCGGGGAGCAGCGGCCACCAGCAGCGCCCACAGTTTCATGGGCAGTGGCGGCCTCGTCCGGCGGCTGCTGCCCATCTCTAGCGGCCAGGGCGACAAGCAGCAGGGGCCGGCAACGGGAGCAGCAACGTGGGAAGGGGGAGAATTAGCAAAGGGTACAGAGGCTGCAGCACCCCAGGTTGCACAGGTAACAACACCAGCAGCGCTCCAGAGTTCACAAGTAACCACACCAGCAGCTCTCTAGGGAGAAACAGCAGCCTCGCCAGCAAAACCCCAGGGTGCACAAATAACTTGCCAAGAAGCAACCAAGGACGCACAAATAACTACTCCAGCAGTGTCCCAGGAAGCACTAGTCGCCACGCCAGCAGCATCCCAGGGTGCACAAGTAACCTCTCCAGCAGCGCCCTGAGAAGCAGCAGCAGGTCGCCCCAAGGAGCCACTCAAGCAGCGGGTTGGTGAAGGCGGATTATGGCGCTTGCACTCCGACCTCAGCTGCTGCTTCTCCGAGCCTGCTCGGGTTTGGACACTTTCTTCGAGCCATGTGGACTCAAGCCCGAGGTGATCGAGAACCTGGCCAGGGAGAAATTTGCCGCCGATGCGGAATACGCCTTTGAAAACATTACTCTCAAGTTTTGCCTGTCCCACTTGGGAAACATTTTCGGTGACAGGCTGAAAAGAGGTTGTCGCGTCGTGGTCGGGTCGTGACGTGGCGTGATGCATGGTGACGCATGTAGTGACGTGCCGTGACACCCTGTCGCCCCTGGATTTTGGAATGTTTAAAATCCAGGGGCGACATCCGGGTGCCTCATCATGTCATGCTCTCTGTCACACGCTGGCGCATGCTGTCCTACTGGGGTGATGCCCGGTTAGGGATAGGGTTAGGGTTGGGTTTAGGGCCCACAGATGGGTTGTAAAATATTCTTCCTTTAATGCATGGATTTAAAACTTCTGTCTTCTATCTTCTATACTATTACTTGAAGTCTCAACATGACCAACTTCCTGTCTATGTTATAAATACATTTTAGAATAAATGCCTGGCCTGTGACTGAATTGAGAAGTGCCTGCCCCCTGACTGAATTGAGCTGTGACTGCCCCGTGAGTGAATTGAGCTGTGCCTGCCCCATGAGTGAATTGAACTGTGCCTGCCCTGTCAATGAAGTTAGCTGTGCTTGTCCCGTGAGTGAATTGTGCTGTGCCTGCCCAGTGAGTGAACGGAATTGTTAGCCCTGCACTGTGCTTGAAAGGGATTCTTGGTCCTGCACTGTGCTTGACTTTGAAATGAAATGGATTGAATTGTTGACACTGCACTGAGCTAGACTTGAAATGAAATGGTTTGAATTGTTGGCCCTGCACTGTGCCTAATGAAATGGAATGGATTGAATTGCTGGCCCTGCACTGTGCCGAACTTGAAATGGAAAGGATTGAATTGTTGGCCCTGCCCTGTGCCTGACTTGAAATGGAATGGATTGATTGTTGGCCCTGCACTGTGACGGACTTGATACGGAATGGATTTAATTGTTGGTCCTGCATTGTGCTGGACTTGAAATGGAATGGATTGAATTGTTGGCCCTGCACTGCGTCTGACTTAAAAGGGAATGGATTGAATTGTTGGCCCTGCAATGTGCTTGACTTGAAATGGTATAGATTGAATTGTTGGCCCTGCACTGTGCACGACTTGAAATGGAATGGATTGGATTGTTGGCCCTGCACTGCGCCTGACTAGAAATGGAATCGATTGAATCATTGGCCCTCTACTGTGCCTGTCTTGAAATGGAATGGATTGAATTGTTGGCCCTGCACTGTGCCTGCCTCAAGGGTCCTGCTCGCTCAAGAAGTCCTGCTCATCCGGAGGTCCCGCTCACTCTGGGAGTCCCGTTCAGGGGAGAGGCCGTGCTCAGCCACATGAATAGATTCAAGAGAGTTTTACTGTCATATATATGGTGTGTGTGAGTGTGTGTGAGTCAGTGTGTGAGATGGAGGTTGGCTGTGTGTGTGTATGTGTGCGAGATGGAGGGTGTCTATGTGTGGCTGTGAGTGTGTGATGGATTGTGTGTGTGTGTTTGTGAGGTGGAGGATGTCTGTGTATGTGTGGCTGTTTGCGTGTGTGAGATGGAGGATGTCTGTGTGTGTGTGTGATGGATTTTGTGTGTGTGTGTGATGGGTGCGTGTGTGTGAGCCCACCAGCCTGAGTCAACTGCCTGCCCACCAGCCATGAGTCAACTGCCAGCCCACCAGCCGTGTGAGTGAGTGAGTGATCTGCCAGCCCACCAGCCGTGAGTGAGTCGGTCAAATGCCAGCCCAACTTTGACCTACCTGAAACCACTCATGTCGGCCCACAAGGCCACGATTAGCCCAGAATCCAGTCCCTTTTGCTGAAAATGCCTGTATTATCCCAGGAGGAGCATTTTCGACGAAAAGGCAAGTGCCAGGCCAGGAAAAGTCCAGAAAAAGTGCCGTTCACTGAGATCTCACTCAAGTTCTTTTAAAGTCCCTCGGGCCCATCAGGCTTGTATTAGCCCAGGAGAAGTCCCTTCGGCCAATCAGTAAGTATTCCCCCTCGGAATTGCTGGCAGTTTCTTAGCTGCCAGCCCACCAGCCCTGAGTGACTGAGCTGCCTGTCCACCAGCCCTGAGTGAACTGAGCTGCCAGCCCACCAGGCCTGAGTGACTGAGGTGCCAGCCCGCCAGGCTTGAGTGACTGAGCTGCCAGGCCCACCAGGCCTGAGCATCTGAGGTGCCAGCCCGCCAGGCTTGAGTGACTGAGCTGCCAGCCCGCCAGGCCTGTGTGACTGAGCTGCCAGGCCTAAGTGACTGAGCTGCCAGGCCTGAGTGACTGAGATGCCAGGTCTGAGTGACTGAGCTGCCATGCCTGAGTGAATGAGCTGCCAGCCCACCAGGTTTGAGTGACTGAGCTGCCAGCCAGAATGACTGAGCTGCCCGGCCTGAGTGGCTGAGATTCCAGGCATGAGTGACTGAGCAGCCAGGCCTAAGTGACTGAGCTGCCAGGCCTGAGTGACTGAGATGCCAGGTCTGAGTGACTGAGCTGCCATGCCTGAGTGAATGAGCTGCCAGGCCTGAGTGACTGAGCTGCCAGGACTGAGTGACTGAGCTGTCAGGCTTGAGTGACTGAGCTGCCAGGCCTGACTGACTGAGCTGCCAGGCCAGAGTGACTGAGCTGCAAGCCCAAGAATCCTTTCAGCCCACAATGTACATACTAGCCCTCTGGAAACCAGTCCCTTTGGCCCACAACACCCATACTATCATTCCAGAAAGCCCGTCCCTCATTGGCCACCAATATTGGAATTGGAAGAGAGGTGAAGTATTGTGTTGGGGGATCAGCCCTCCCGTGTGAACATGGGACCCAACGGGTCCCACTTAGTCTAGTTATTATTTAAAAAGGATACAATAAAATCAATTGTGCAAATGAAAAGATGTCTGTCCAGTTTTATTTACAGATGTATTGGTCTGCTTCCAGATACAATCACCATATTTAACTTTTCACAGGGATGGATTCAGTGAGTGTAGACTGAACTCCCCTATCACCCCTCTTCCCTCCTCCCGCCCCCATCCCTCCTTCTCCACTCCCCCCCACCCTTTTCCCCTCTCCTTTCACCTCATCTTCCTTTTCCCCCGCTCCACTCTTCTCCCTCTTCTCCATGCTCGGGCTGGATTGGACCCTTCACGGGGAGATTGACCCCCCGATAAAAAAGAACAAGCTCCTCTGCCTGCAACGCTATATTCCACAGTCCCATGATGCAGTGAAAATGGTGGTGATCTGATCCCGGGCCGGGCCCACTATGCACGCACAGAGAGATGGCGTCATTTTGTGTCGCAACTGCGTCACCGGCTTCCCCCAACTGCGCAGGCGCGGATGGAAGCAAATATTTTTTTCCCCCAAATCATCCCGCAGGCCGGAACCTGAATTTCCCGGATTTCCTGAATTTCTCGTAGTTTCCTTCAAAGTGGAAACATTGATTGCGCTCCAATATTTTTGTTTCTTTGGATTTATTTAAACTCTGGGAAAAAAGGGGGCGCAACCGCACCCATTGCATACCCCCCCTTCGGATGGCCATGGAGTGTACAGGTACAGCCAGCTGCTATCATGTGTTCCCTGGACATGCTTAGGAGATGCAGAAGTATGCATGGGAGGGAATAAGGAAATTAAAAATTGGCGCATGTGATAACTTTGGCATAGTAGTTTAAGGAGAAAAGTGGAAAAAGTGGAAAAAGTAACTGGAGAGAATGTGACTCCATCAAAGACTAAAGTCTATGTGTGGAGCTGCAGGAGGTTGGCAAGGGCCTCGGTGAGTGAGTGTTTTTAATATAGAAAAATACATGAAGATGATGGAACATGAAAGATTAACAGGGAAGTCTTGAGGTGGCCTTTGGTACCCTAGAGGAGGTGCAGGACATATGAAGCCAGATAAATCTTTAAGGACTGTTTAAGAAAGAACTGCAGATGCTGGAAAAATCGAAGGTAGACAAAAAAGCTGGAGAAACGCAGCGGATGAAGCAGCATCAATGGAGCGAAGGAAAAGGCGACGTTTCAGGTCGAGACTTTTCTTCAGACTGATGTCGCGGGGGAGGGGCGAGAAAAAGACAGGCAGAGGTGGAGCTAGTACGCTGTTGGAGAGCTGGGGTAGGGAAGGAGGGAGAAAGCAAGGACTACCTGAAATTGGACAGGTCATTGTTCATACTACTGGGGTGTAAAATACCCAAGCGTAATATGAGGTGCTATTACTCCAATTTGCGGTGGGCCTCACTCTGGCAATGGAGGAGGCCCAGACAGAAAGTTCGGATTTGGAATGGGAGAGGAAGTTGATGCTGAGCCACCAGGAGATCAGGTTGGTTATTGGGAACTGAGCAGAGGTGTAGGGCGAAGCAATCGCCAAGCCTGCGCTTGGTCTCACCGATGTAAAGCAGTTGACACCTGGAACAGCGGATGCAGTAGATGAGGTTGTAGGAGGAGCAAGTGAACCTCTGCCTCACCTGGAAAGATTGCTTGGGTCCTTGAATAGAGTTGAGCGGGGTGGTAAAGCAACAAGTGTTGTATTTCCTGCGGTTGAAAGAGAAAGTACCAGGGTAGGGGGAGGTTTGGTTGGGAAGGGACAAATTGACTAGGGAGTTACGGAGGGTGTGGTCTCTGCAGAAAGCAGAAAGGAGAGGACGGGAAGATGTGACCAGTGGTGGGATCCCATTGGAGGTGGCGAAAATGTTGGAGGATTATATGTTGAATGCGACAGCTGGTTGGTTGGAAGGTGAGGAGAAGGGGGGGACTGTGCTTGTTACGAGTAGGGAGATGGGGAGTGAGAGCGGAGCTGTGGGATTTAGAGGAGACCCTGGTGAGAGCCTCATCTATAGTAGAAGAGGGGAACCCCCATTCCCTAAAGAATGAGGACCTCCTATGCCATGGTTGGGAACACCTCATCCTGGGTGCAGATGCGGTGTAGACAGAGAAATTGAGTGTAGGTGATAGAGTCCTTACAGGAAGCAGGGTGGGAAGAAGTGTAGTCCAGATAGCCAAGGGAGTTAGTGGGTTTGCAGTGGATGTCAGTCAGTAGTCTGTTACCTGGAGATGGTGATGTTAGTCATAAAAGAGGAGTGGCAATCTTGATATCAAACTCAGTTAAATTCGAAATTTTTAAAGAAATAAAAGACAAACAAAGGGAGATATATCATAGTAAAGGGCAAAGTTGATAATAATATCCTGACACTGGTGAATATTTATGCTCACCCAGATAGTGATCAACATTTTTTCAAATCCCTATTTGATATTATTGCAATGGAAGCAGAAGGAATTTGTATATGTGGGGGGGATCTGAATGTTGTACTGACTCATAGGCTTGATACGACAAGTAAAAAGAAGATTAAGAACCAGTTAACAAAACTACTAAACACTACCTGTGAAGAATTTGGTTTTCTTGATGTCTGGAGTAATATTTACCCTCTAGAAAGAGACTATACACATTACTCAATACCGCACTCAGTTTACTCTAGAATAGACTATTTATTAATGCAGAAAGAAGACTGTTATAGGGTAACGGATTGCAGAATTGATGTGGCAGATGTATCAGACCATAATGCCATATACTTAACAATTCAAATGGACAGTAGAAGGAAAACACAGTGTGGCGATTAAATGTTGGAATACTGAATGATAAAACAACTGTTAATTACATTAAATTGGAAATCAAAACTTATCTAGGGGAGAATGACAATGGGGAGGTGGACCCATCCATACTATGGGACTGATTGAAGGCTGTAATATGAGGTAGGTTAATAGCCAGGGCATCACATATTAAAAAGGCCAGAATGAAAACATATAATAAGTTGATAACAGACCTGAAGGATTTAGAACAGAAGTACAAAAATAATAAGGACTAAAGAACTTATAAGCAAATAGAAGATTTGAGGGGACAAATGGATGGAATATTGGGTCAAGAGGTGGAGAAAAAAGAAAGCTTGGCCCTAAATCCACTACTTGCCCGAAGGCTACGCAAACAACAGGCTGACAACACCATATACAAAATTAAGGACCCCTGTACACAGAATTTGAAGAGTGATCCAAAAGAAATAGAATATATCTTCCAGGAATATTATAAATAATTATATACACAAACCTCTACAGTAGATGGGGAATCAATGAGGACATTTTTAAGTACAATAGATCTGCCCTGTATTGGAGAGACACAAAATAAAATAATCACAGCAGAAATATCACTGCAGGAGATAGAGAAGACAATTGGTAGGATGAAATCAAACAAGGCCCCAGGCAGCGATGGTTTCCCTATAGAGTGGTATAAAATATTTTGGAATGTGCTGAACCCACTTCTTTAGAGAACCTTTAACTGGATTATCAAAGAAGGCAAGACACCCCCATCATGGAAAGAGGCAATTATAACATTAATCCACAAAGAGAACAAAGACAAGGAAAATTGTACCAACTACAGACCGATATCAATTCTAAAAGTGGACTATAAATTATATTCTTCAATTATCTCCAAACGATTTGAAAAGTTCATGCCAGATTTAATTGATGAAGACCAGACAGGTTTTATAATAGGCAGACAAACACAGGACAGTATTAGAAGAACCCTGCATATAATACACAAGATTCAAAAGGAAAGTATGCGTGCTGTCCTGATAAGCCTAGATGCGGAAAAGGCTTTTGATAGGGTTAATTGAGAATTCTTATATCAAACATTAGAAAGATTTGGCTTTACCGAAGATTCAATTCAAGTTATTAAAGCAATTTACCGGCAACCTACTGCAAGAGTAAAGGTGAGTGGGTCCTTAACTGAAAGATTTGTGTTAGGAAGAGGAACGAAACAGGGATGTAGTCTTAGCCCTACCCTGTTTGCTATATATATTGAACCATTGGCTCAAGCGATTCGTCAAGAGACAGAGAACATATAATTGGCCTTTTAGTAGATAATGTAATGATGTATCTCACGGAAGTAAACACCTCATTTCCAAGGATGATGGGGATCATAGATAAATTTAATTTTTATGCAGGATATGAAGTGAATATTTCAAAAACTCAAATCCTCGTATCTAATTGTCCTCCACCAGAAGAAATCAAACAAAATTATAATATTAAATGGGATTCAAAATCAAATACCTAGGGGTACATATAACATATATAACATATAACAATTACAGCACGGAGACAGGCCCTCTCGGCCCTTCCAGTCCGTGCCGACCATTTGTTTTCCCCTAGTCCCATCTACCTGCACTCAGACCATACCCCTCCATTCCCTTCACGTCCATATACCTATCCACTTTACTTTTAAATGTTAAAATCGATCCTGCCTCCACCACCTCTGCTGGAAGCTCATTCCACACAGCCACCACCCTCTGAGTAAAGAAGTTCCCCCTCACGTTACCCCTAAACTTCTGTCCCTTAATTCTCATGTCATGCCCTCTTGTTTGAATCTTCCCTACCCTCAATGGGAAAAGCTTATCCACGTCAACTCTGTCTATCCCTTTCATCATTTTAAAGACCTCAATCAAGTCCGCCCTTAACCTTCTGCGCTCCAAAGAATAAAGACCTAACTTGTTCAACCTTTCTCTGTAACATAGTTGCTGGAACCCTGGCAACATTCTAGTAAATCTCCTCTATTTTGTTGACATCCTTCCTATAACTAGGCAACCAAAATTGTACACCATACTCCAGAATTGGTCTTACCAATGCCTTGTACAATTTTAACATTACTTCCCTACTCCTATATTCAATGCTCTGATTTATAAAGGCCAGCACACCAAAGGCTTCCTTTACCACCCTATCTACATGCGATTCCACCTTCAGGGAACTATGCACAGTTATTCCTAGATCCCTCTGTTCCACAGCATTCCTCAATTCCCTACCATTTACCATGTACGTCCTATTTTGATTTGTCCTGCCAAGATGTAGCACTTCACACTTATCAGCATTAAACTCCATCTGCCATCTTTCAGCCCCACTTTTCCAAATGGCCCAAATCTCTCTGTAGACTTTGAGAATCTACTTCATTATCCACAATACCACCTATCTTAGTATCATCTGCATACTTACTTATCCAATTTTCCACCCCATCATCCAGATCATTGATTTACATGACAAACAACAGTGGACCCAACACAGATCCCTGAGGCACCCCACTGGTCACCGGCTTCCAACCTGACAAACAGCCATCCACCATTACTCTCTGACATCTCCCATTCAGCCACTGTTGAATCCATCTTGCTACTCGCCATTAACACCCAAAGATTGAACCTTCTGAACCAACCTTCCATGGGGAACCTTGTCAAAGGCCTTACTGAAATCCATATAGACAACATCCACTGCTTTACCCTCATCAATTTCCCTAGTTACCGCTTCAAAAAATTCAAGAAGGTTTGTCAAACATGACCTTCCAGGCACAAATCCATGTTGACTGTTCCTGATCAGACCCTGTTTATCCAGATGCTTATATATATTATCTCTAAGTATCCTTTCCATTAATTTGCCCACCACTGACGTCAAACTAATAGGTCTATAATTGCTAGGTTTATTCTATGAACCCTTTTTAAACAATGGAACAACATGCGCAGTACGCCAATCCTCCGGCACTATTCCCGTTTCTAATGACATTTGAAATATTTCTGTCATAGCTCCTGCTATTTCTACACTAACTTCCCTCAATGTCTTAGGGAATATCCTGTCAGGACCTGGAGACTTATCCACCTTTATATTTTTCAAAAGTGTCAGTACTTCCTCCTCTTTGAATCTCATAGTTTTCCATAGCTACTCTACTTTTTTCCCTTACCTCACAGAGTTCAATATCCTTCTCCTTGGTGAATACCGAAGAAAAGAAATTGTTCAATATCTCCCCCATCTCTTTTGGCTCTGCAGATAGCTGTCCATTCTGGTTCTCTAATGGTCCAATTTTATCCCTCGTTATCCTTTTGCTATTAATATAGCTGTAGAAACCCTTTGGATTTACTTTCACCTTTCTTGCCAAAGCAACCTCATATCTTCTTTTAGCCTTCCTAATTTCTTTCTTAAGATTCTTTTTACATTCTTTATACTCCTCTAGCACCTCATTTACTCCATGCCTCCTATAATTCTTGTAGATATCTCTCTTTTTCGAAACAAGTGTCTAATTTCCCTTGAAAACCATGGCTCTTTCCAATTTTTACTATTTCCTTTCAACCTAACAGGGACATAAAGATTCTGTACTCTTACAATTTCCCCTTTAAATGTCCTCCATTTCTCTTCTACATCCTTCCCATGAAACAAAGTGTCCCAATTCACTCCTTTAAATCCTCACGCATTCCCTCAAAGTTGGCCTTTCTCCAATCAAAAATCTCCACTCTAGGTCCTGTTCTGACTCGCTCCATAAATTATATTGAAACTAATGGTATTGTGATCACTGGTCCCGAAGTGCTCACCAACGCATACCTCCGTCACCTGTCCTGCCTCATTTCCTAACAGGAGGTCCAGCACTGCCCCTTCTCTGGTCGGTACCTCTATGTACTGCTGCAAAAAACTATCCTGCACACATTTTACAAACTCCAAACCATCCAGCCCATTTACAGAATGTGTTTCCCAGTCTATTTTTGGGAAATTGAAATCTCCCACAATCACTACCTTGTGCTTACTACTAATATCTGCTATCTCCTTACATATTTGCTCTTCCAATTCTCGCTCCCCATTTGGCGGTCTATAGTACACCCCTAAAAGTGTTGCTACACCGTTCCCACTTCTCAGTTCCACCCAAATAGCCTCCCTAGACGAACCCTCTAATCTATCCTGCCAAAGCACTGCTGTAATATCCTCTCTGACAAGCAATGCAACACCTCCACCTCTGGTCCCTCCAATTCTATCACCCCGGAAGCAACGAAATCCTGGAATATTTAGTTTCCAATCACAGCCCTCCTGCAACCATGTTTCACTGATTGCCACAACATCATATTTCACATATGACAAACAATATATCAATGTTGTATGGGGCCAATTATAATCACATCAACCAAAACATAAGAAAGGATATAGAAAGATGGTCCACCTACCCAAATGATTTTAGTAGTAAGATAAATGTGGTGAAAATGAATATTTTGTCAAGGCTATTGTTCTTGTTCAAATCTCTGCCAATAGAGGTACCATTAAAACAATTCACGGAATGGGATAAATTAATATCAAGATTTATTTGGGGAGGAAGGAAAGCTTTCAATACACTACACACCAGTTGCCAAAGGACAAAGGCGTAATGGTACTTCCAAATTTTAGGATATATTTCTATGCAGCCCAACTTCGACCACTAATTAATTGGTGTGAGGATAGCTATATAGCTAGGTGGAAAGAGATTGAGACATATATCCCTGACTTCCACATCCAAACACTTTTGGGAGAAAAAAACGCTTCCTGGACATATCAGGAGTATAATCGATCCAATAAGCAAATTCTAAGGCAGCAAATCATGCTGGAGGCAATGTGGTCAAACAGACGCATATCATGTACATATCTTCGGGAGTTGCCCAAAAATAGGACCATTTTGGGACAGAGTGAATTCAGAATTAACAGAGGTATTATGATATATAGTCTCCACGAGGTGCGCCATTTTATACCTGGGTAATATAAATACAGTGGTGCTGAAGGAAGATCATTACTTGGTTAAAATCCTACTCACAGCTGGCAGAAAGGCCATTACAAGAAACTGGCTTGCAGCGGACACACCCAGACTTAGACAATGGTTAGACATAGTACAGGAAATATTTGGCCTGGAGAAAATGACATATTCTCTAAGAGTGAAAGAAGAAGAGTTTAACAGAAAATGGGAAAAATGGATTAGGTATAGAAATAAAGACAACACTGTATAATTTTACTTCGGAGTCACGTGAGTGACTACGTGAAGACCCCGCCAGCACGCATGCGCGACATATCGTCGAACGCATTGCGGAAGCGACAGTCGGGAGGAGCGCCGCTCCTCCATCGCGAGTTTTGAAAAATTACGGAAAGTAAGTCTTACCTTTTCTGGTGAGCGTGGCGACTCGGTGTGTTTCTTTTTCAGAACGGAGGAAGCACCATGGAGTCGCGCAAGGGAGAGCAGCAGCTGATACCGCTGCTGTGGAAGGAGCCAGCAGCGTGCCGTCTCTCCAGAGCTGCAGGTGCTGCCAGCAGCTGCCGGCTTCTCGCCGCTACAGACCGCAGGTGTGCCGCGGTCGGCGGCAAAACCACCCGGAAGTCGGACAGGACCGTTGACTCGGCTGGGTCCGGACCTGAAGACACCCCGTTCACGGATAGGGACGGCGGGCGTCTTTCCCGCGGAAGCGGATGGGGAGCAGTGCTCCAGCGTGACCTGCTTATGCAGGGGCAGAGTCACAGTGGGTCTCCTCGCAGACCCACGGCAGCATCCTGTCAAGGACTGCCAAATGTCTCACCCTCTTCGCAGGGAAGCATTAGGGGTCAGAGCTGGGCTGACCCTGAAGAAGGGGCAATGGCTGAACAGTGAACTGTGAGGGGTGCCAGAAGAGAGAGCAGCAGAAGATTTGTGGGAACACATGCTGTATCAACTCAAGCAGGACTGCCTATACAAAGCTGCAAGCCAGTAAAAAATACATGGCTACAAACCAGCTACAGGAGCAAGCCATTAACTTTATGGCTGGGAAGTACATTGCTCCAGAGAACTCCATTTCTCTTAAAGTACCAGCAGTCTATGACCACATCTGGGGCAACAGGAGCCCAGAGGAAACTGCTGGCTGCTAAAATCACAGCAGTACCAGGACAACTGATGGGGTTGATTTGCCTGAAGAGTTACTAGATGCTCTAGCAGACTGTGTAATACTCAGTGGAGATTAACAGTTACAGGAAGAGCATCATCAAGAAGTGCGGAATTATGCAAGACAAGTAGCACACAGGCGCCAAAATTGCTGTTGGGGGACCTCCCGAAGCAGGTGAAAGACCTGCATGAGGAAGCCAAGGCTATAGGCCTGATCAAGGTGCCAAGCACCTCTAAACCCACTATCAACAGCGGCAGCACCCCTACACACCACACCAGACATCGGTGCTATGGAAGACCATCTGGTGGTGAAAGCTCGAAGGCCGGCCCACCTGTACAGCGGTCTTTCAGACCATGGCCCAGCCCGGCCTTCATGGAAAATGCGCCAACCCCACAACGCAGCAACACAATACCAGAAGGAACAACTGCGGAGACAACCCACACAACACCGGTAACCATGGAGGTAGGTGGGTCTGGTTGTCTTAAAAAACATTGCATGTCCGATTCATCAAAAGTTGGGGGACGGTTGCACTTGTTTCATCATGTGTGCTGCACTTTTACCTCTGAACTTTTACATACTCGGAAGTATTCAGAATTACAAAATTGAATTTGTATACGAACTACCGTCCCAGTTCAGCATACGCCTAGCAGGAAGTTCATACTTCACAAAAAGAGAGAACAGCAGGCCATGCTGAACTGTTAAGACTAAACACAAAAGGGATTGAGAAAACAATCAGAGAATTTCAAGAGTTCGTATCAAATATGTTTATAAAAACTAAAAAGATGGTGGTTGCCGTATCATTACAGATTTGACCGAACTAAATACTTCCATTCAGTATGCCCATTTCAAAATAGACACGTTTGTCACACACAGGGTCATCGTAAATACCTGAAATTTATCTGGAAGGGACAGCTATGGCAGTATGCCTTATCCAATGGGTTGTCATCAGCACCCAGGCTATTACAAATTTATTAAAACCAGCTTTAGCATACTTAAAGAAACATAACCATATCGTCATGGCTTACCTTGATGATATTCTCATTGTAGGTGAAAATTGGAGCTGGCTACATTGGTGGTATCAGCCACAACACAGAGATTTAAACGTACATCCAGATAAATCAAAATTGGAACCCTCCACTACCATGGATTATTTGGGGTTCACTATTGACTCTGTTCATATGTCTATCACCTTGCCACCAAAAAAAGTGACAGACTTGATGGGAGTATGCAAAAGCCTCACTGGGCATCAGGGAACCATCCATTCGGCAAGGAGCAAGAGTGATTGGGAAATTGGTGGCTGCGTTCCCAGCAGCACAATTGGACCACTCCATTATTAAAACCTGGAAGAGGGAAATTTTAGCTCTCAAAAATCATGCAGGCCATTTCAATAGGCCTATGCAACTACCAGGGAAAGTAAATTAGAATTAAACTGGTGGATAGAAATGTTCAATATTATCCTAACCCCATCACCCCATTCTATATCCCTAGGGTACATTACAGACTGATGCCAGTGCTAAAGGTTGAGGAGCAACTAATACCACCGCAAGTTGTGGTGGCAGATGAGTGCACAAAAATTATTCTGTTTAAAGCACTAGAAATTAATTATCTAGAAATGCTGGGAGCGTTTCATGGACTCAGGGCCTACTGCTCAGATGAGCACCAGTTGCATGTACGGTACAAATTGATACCACAGTGGGGGCCTATATATAATCATATGGGTGAAATAAAGTCGATATCATGTGATGAATTGCCTAATAATATCTGGCACTGGTGTCTGGGAGAGAGATTTGGATCTCAACCACTTACCTTCCAGGTAAGCTAAATACAGTGGCAGACACCAGGTCACGTAAATTCAACGACAACATTAAATGGATGTTGGATCTCGCTGCATTGGGGGGGGGGGGATTTGTTTTGCTATGCATTTTCCCCTTCTGCCTCATCAGGCGAGTCTTACAATAATTAAACAAGACGCCGCAACGGGTACCATGGTTCCCAACAGTACAAAGATGGTCTCAGAACCCTGCATCTGGATCAACAACGGCCAAGGAGGTTGGCACACCCCGTGCGGGAAAGAATCCGTGCCATGACTGTATGAACTTGTTGATTTGCAGTTTCTGAACAGGCCATTTCTGGGATACGGACTCTCCGACAGGACGATCAATGCCATCTCAGCGTCGTGCAGGGAGTCCACGAGAAGACAGTACCTGACATATGTCAGGAAATGGGAAGTGTTCAGCACCAGGACGAACACTACATATGACTCAGCCACCAACACTGAAGTGCTGGAGTTCTGGCCACCCTTCATTTCGATGAAGGATTGAGTTACAGTGCCATTATTGTGCAAGGAGTGCCCTATCTAATATCTGGGCAGAGGGAGTGATCACCTGGCTATAGGATCACACCCACTAGTACCTAAACGAATGAGGGGTATTTGTACTCTATTCCCCCCAGGCCCAGATACACCTATATATGGGACATAGGTAGTACACCATGTTACGAGGATGGACACCAATATCGGGGCTCAGTCTGGACAAACTAATTTCCTAGATGGGAATGATTATGGCACTTGGATCAGCACAACGGGTCCAGTCCTTACACAAGCTAGAATAGGACGTCATGTCTGTCACAAATGGCAGATAACCTGCTACATACAGGGGTACTTAAACAAGACTGACCCGGTTCCTTTGGCCAATATTAGAGTTCTGGCCTATCCTGCAGATAGTCGGCCCTGCATAGTGACACATATTTTCCAATATATAGTCACCAAGACACTTATGGGCACGGAGAGAGCTTTCTCATTAGCCATAAATGCCCTCACCTAAGGTCATAGTGCAAACCATATCCAGATGGTTCGGGTGGTATTACGTGCAGTGGTGAATACTAATGTTTCAAATCTCACTCCAACAAGGGCTGCATCTACATCGGACGCTAGGTTGATGGGAGATCCTATGGACCACATCCTTGCCACAGCGGGGTGGAGCAAATAAACCATTCAATGCTTTATAATAAACCCGTGGCCGATCCTGAGACGTTTGCAGGGAAAAATTAAGTTCTGTAAAATAAATTACCCAATGTGGGGCATATTATTTTAGGTATGAATAATACCTTTATTGTTTTTTTCAGCACAGTGTCGTGTGTGAAATACGTTCAACTTCCGTCCCAGAATGGCAGTGTGTGAGCATGGTCTCGTTCCAGGGCATGAAATCACAGAGCTTTGAAATCTTCACGTAGTCACTCACGTGACTCCGAAGTAAAATAGTAAGATTAAATGAGAACTTACCAGTTTGAAGTTTGATCTTTATTTTATGAGGAGTTACGATGAGGGATTACGTGCCCTCCGCTCCCAAAACCCTCTATTATAAAGTTCAACTGGTATGGAAGTTCTCTCTTATCTTACTATATTAGTCTACTCTGGTATCTGTGATTTCACACCACTGCTTTGAAGAATGTCGCGCATGCGTGCTGGCGGGGTCTTCACGTAATCCCTCATCGTAACTCCTCATAAAATAAAGATCAAACTTCAAACTGGTAAGTTCTCATTTAATCTTACTATTTTATTGACAATAATGTAAGTTATTGGAAAATGTTTTAATAAGAAAATAGTTCTGTATACTGCATCATTAATTGTAAACTGAACCACCCCCCCACCTACACTGTTGTACGTTTCACTGTGTGTTGTATGTTTCGTTGTTATATTTGTGTTGTATTTGTGTATACATAAAAGCAATAAAAACTAAAGTGAAAGGAGATGGAGAGGTCCACAAACATTAGGGAGATGTCGGAAATGGTTCAGATGAATTTGAGTGCCGGATGGAAGTTAGTGCTGAAATGGATGATGTCAGTGAGTTCTGCATGGGTGCAGGAGGTAGCACCAAAGTAGTCATCCATGTAGCGGAGGTAGATTTCAGGGATAGGGCCATGGTACGCCTCGATCAAGGATTGTTCACCGTACCCTACAACGAGGCAGGCATGGCTGGAGCTCATGTGCTTGCGCATAGCTACGCCTTGGATTTGGAGGAAATGGGAGGAGTCAAAGGAAAAGTTGTTGAAGGTAAGGACCAGCTCCGCAAAGCGGAGGAAAGTATTAGTAGATGTGGATTGGTTGGTTCTGCGGTTGTTGAAAAAAACGGAGGGCTATAAGACGCTCCTGCTGGGGGATGGAGGTGTAGAGATACTGGACATCCATAATGAAGATGAGGGAGTGGGGGTTTGGAAAACAGGAGTCATGAAGGAGACGAAGAACATGTGAGGTGTCTTGGGCATAGTTAGGGAGGGATTTCACCAGGGGATGATAGGATGGAGTCGAGGTTTGTGGAAATAAGTTCGGTAGGACAAGAACAAGCAGAAACAATTGATCTGCCAGGACAGTCAGGTTTGTGGATGTTGGGGAGAAGATAAAATCGGGCCGTGCAAGGCTGGGGAACACTAAGGTTGGAGGCTTTGGAGGGCAGGGAGCTAGAAGCGATGAAGCCAGTGATGGTGCTTGAGATAATGGCCTGGTGCTCGTCTGTGGGATCATGGTCCATGGATAAGTAGGAGGAAGTGTCTGAGAGTTGGCTCCTGGCCTCAAACTGGTAGAGGTCAGTGCGCCAGACTACCACGGCACCTCCCTTGTCGAGAGGTTTGATCACCAGGTCGGGGTTGTTGCAGAGCGAGCAGAGGACTATAGTGTACGTTCAATGGGGGAGAGTTAAAGTGAGTAAGGGGAATGGAAAACATGAGGCAGTCGATGTCCCGCCGGCAGTTTAAAATGAAAAGGTATAAAGCAGGTAGATGGCCGTGAGGGATGTCCAAAAGGAGAGCCTTTAAGGAGTGATCAGTCATATTCTAGAATACTGTGCAAAGCTGAGGAAGAAATTACAGGAACCCTCGCTGAGATTTATCAATCACAAGACTAAGTGAGCCCCGTTGGGTCCACATGTTCAATATTGGTGGCCAGTAGTGGTGGGGGTGGGGGGGGGGGGCTTTCTGGAATGTTAGTATGGGTATTGTGGGCTGAAGGGACTTGTTTCCAGAGGGCTAGTATGGACATTGTGAGCCGAATGGATTCTTGGGCTGGGTGCTCAGTCACTCAGGCCTGGTGGGCTGGAAGCTCAGTCACTCAGGCCTGGTGGGCTGGCAGCTCCGTCACTCAGGGATGGTGGACTGGCAGCTCATTCACTCAGGGCTGGTGGACTGGCAACTCAGTCACTCAGGGATGGTAGACTGGCAGCTCAGTCACTCAGGGCTGGTGAGCTGATAGCTCAGAAACTGCAGAAATTCTGCCCAAAACAGGTGAGAGACTGTGAGAGAGATGGGTGAGAGGGTGGAGAATCAATTTTAGACATTTTACATATTTTTCTACAGATCTCAGCAATCAAGTAGGAAAGTCATGGCGTGAATCTCACGGGGAGCCAATGAAGGTAGGGAGAAAAATATTGGGGTGAGGTTTAATACTTACAGTTGGAAAACTTACAAGAAAAATGCTTCTAATGTTGGGTGAGTCCAGAACCAGGGGCCACAGTCCTAGAATAAAGGGGAGGCCATTTAAGACTGAGGTGAGAAAAAACTTTTTTAGCCAGAGAGTTGTGAATTTGTGGAATTCCCTGCCACAGAGGGCACTGGAGGCCACATCACTGGATGGATTTAAGAGAGAGTTGGATAGAGCTGTAGGCTGAACATACAGAACAATGCGGGCCAACAATTCAATCCTTCCCATTTCAAGTCACGCACAGTGCAGTGCCAACAATTCAATCCATTCCATTACAAGTCAGGCACAGTGCAGGGCCAATAATTCAATCCATTCCATTACAAGTCTGGCACAGTGCAAGGCCAACAACCCATTCCATTCCATTTCAAGTCAGGCACAGTGCAGGGCCAACAACTCGGTCCATTCCATTTCATGTCACTCACGGGGCAGGCACAGCTTAGTTCAATCAGCACGGCGCAGGCACTGTCCAATTCACTCACGGGGCAGGCACATTTCATGTGTAAAACGGTGCCTTGCGGCAGCGGCCTCTGCAGTCCGTCTGTCTTTTTGTCCTGTTGAGTGCACAGTTTGGTTGTAGTTCATATGTTGTTTTTAGCTGTGTATATGTGGGGGGCGGGGGGTAAACTTTTTTAATCTCTTCCCTGTACGGGGGACGTGACCTTTTCCCTGTAGGATCTCCGTTGTCGTAGGGGCCTAGAACCATGGAACGGCCTCCAACCGGAACGACCTGGGGGCTCCAGTCGCGGAGCCTGTGGACTTACCACTGTGGAGCTGGCCGGATTCGGAGCGTGGAGAGCTGTGGTGGCGTGCGGCTGCGACCCAACTCCGGAGCTTCGGATGCTCCAGCCGCAGGGCCTGTGGACAGCTTTTCGGAGCACCCGCAACAGGAACTTCTCCCGCCCGAAATGTGGGGTTGAAGACGACCTGGAGTGGGGCCTTACATCGCCCGACACAGCTTTAACGGCCGCGGGACTTGCCATCGCCCGCCGGGGGCTCCAATATCAAGACCCGGAGCAGGGCCTTACATTGCCCGGCTTGCCATCACCTGTCGGGGGCTTTAACATTGGGAGAAGAATGGAAAACAGGGGAGAGACAATGACTTTGCCTTCCATCACAGTGAGGAGGAGATTCACTGTGATGGATGTTTGTGTAAACAGACCAGAGGTGGGAGTCTGTGCATTTATGTAAATGTAGATTGGTGCACGGTCACAACCATCATCGATAGTCACTGCTCAGCTAACCTAGAGTTTCTCATAGTTAAATGCAGACCGTTCTATCTGCCCAGAGAGTTTACTTCCCCTGTTGTGACTGCAGCTTATATTCCTCCGGCTGCTAATGCTAAGCTTGCAATGAAAGAACTGCATACTGCCATTAGCAAACAGCAGACTCACAACCCCGAGTCAGCCTTCATTGTTGCGGGTGACTTCAATCACTCCAACTTGAAGACTGTACTCCCCAAATTGTCTCCTTTGCCACTGGAGAAGACATGATACTGGACAAAGATTACACAAACATGGCTGAAGCCTACAAAGCCGTCCCCCTCCCCCACTTGGACAGTCTGATCACCTCTCATTGTTCCTGCTCCCAAAGCACTCTCCACTCATCAGACGTGTTCAGCCCATAGTGAGGACAGTTAAAGTTTGGTCAGAGGGAGCGGACTTCACACTTCAGCAGCGTTTTGGAAACACTGACTGGAATGTGTTTGCAGCTCAGGCCACCCTTGACTCCCACACGGACGTTGTCTCATATACCTCCTCTATTTTGGACTTTATCAATTCCACCATTAACAGTGTCACCTACCTCAAACGGATTACCACATTCCCGAACGAAAAGCCATGGATGAACAGAGAGGTCAGGCTACTGCTGAAGGCACGTGACACCGCTTTCAGGTCAGGCGATGCTCGAGCCTAACCTGAAGAGGGTAATCAAGAAGGCCAAGCACAGCTACAAGCTAAGGATCGAGGAGCACTTCAAGAACATCTCCGATCCCCGACGCCTGTGGCAAGGCATCCAAGCCATCACAGACTATAAACCCACTAACACTAATACCCACATCCAGAGACGCCTCTTTCCTTGAGGAGCTTAACCACATTTATGGTAACTTTGACAGGGACAATCAAGAGATGGCAATCAAGGCTATGCTCCCTGCTGATCACCAGTCCCTCACACTCACCCCCATCGACGTGTATGCGGCACTGAGCAGGATTTTACTTCGGAGTCACGTGAGTGATTCTGGCACGTGAATGAAGCTGGCAGGCGTGTAGCTTCACCAATGGTAAGTTTAATCCAGCAGGTAAGTTTTAAACTTATTTCCAGGTTTGGTTTTTGTCTTGCAGGAAGCACTGTTACAGAGTTTGCCTGCTGGATTCTATTTCAGGGCAAAGTCCAGACGGGTCACGGGGAAACCGGTTATGGACCGAGCAGAGATCCCGGTCTGGACTACGGAAGCGCGGGTAGCTGGCGGCCATCTGGATTGCTTCTCAAGTTGCTGACAATGTGGTCAGCGACACCCAGGAGGCAGTGCGAATGGTGGTTCCCAAAGAAAGGGGGAAGATGAAGAGGAAGTTGGTCTCGCCACCCGAGTCGCTGACAATGCGGTCAGCGGTTCCCAGACCGCTATGGTGCCCCAGAAAGGGGGTAAAACCAGGAATATGTCGGTCTCGCCACCCGAGTCGCTAATAGTGCGGTCAGCGGCTCCCAGACCGCTATGGTTTACCAGAAAGGGGGTAAAACCAGGAGTAAGTCGGTCAGGCCTTTGGACTCGGACGAATCGGGCCAGGAGGGTTCCCCTCCTTCAATAGGTAGCGTCTGCGGACTTCTAAACCCACATGGAGCACCTGATGGAGAGGTTGCTCTACAATGATACTCCAAAGGAGGGAGTTATCAGCGGGGCCGCTTCTGGGGCCCACGGCAGCGGCACTTGTTTAAGGGCTGCACAGTGTCTCCCTCTCTGAGGAGGGGAGCATTCGGGGTCAGTTCCTGTCTGACTCAGAGCAAAAATTCTGATATAGTTCCGTAGAAGGGTATATGTCAGCGCAGGTATCCTCAGGGGCCTGTGGCAGCACTTGTTTTCAGGGCTACCTACGAATCTCCCTCTCTGTGGAGGGGAGTGCGATTGGTCAGTGTGTAACTGACTTCAAATTCGAAAGTATGTCCATGGAACATACTGGAGCAGAAGGGGCCAGAGTTCCCCTCATGCTATAAATGCCGGCAGTGAACAGCGCTATCAGGGTGACATTGGAGACATGAAATCCAGGAAATGAAACCAGCCGCTGAATTATCTCTTCAGGTAAGACTTATCCAACAGGTATACCTGGATGTCGGCCTAATCAAGTTAACGACGAACAAAGCTTCATTGTTTCGGCGACAACACACCCCACGCCTTATCGGCAGTAAGCAGTTCACTGAAGCTCGTGGCAGCTTGAAAGCTGGGCAGAGGTCTTTCAGGCCAAGGTCCAAGCCGGTCTCAGCAAATATGGAATCCACACATCCCACCAGTCCTTCTCTCCAATCAAGGACGGGAAAATAACCCACATCAGGGGCCTTTGGGCTTACCATAAGACCACCGGTAACCATGGAGGTACGTGGGTCTGGTTCTTCCGAAACATGGGGTATGTGGACCACTTACAAGTTGGTGATATTTACACTTGTTTTTTTGTACAAATGAAAATGATCACATGTGATTGGTTTATTTTTGCACAGTATACAAGCGTTCCAAGCGTGGCTTGGAATTGGGGCCAGAGTTGTCTTTCGAGACAGGCTCAGTATTACGGCCAGGATTGCTTTCCGAGACAAGCTCGGAAATATGCCAGAGTTGTCTTTCGAGGCAGGCTCAGAATTATGGCCGGAGGTGTCTTTCGCGGCAGGCTCAGAATTATGGCCGGAGTTGTCTTTCAAGGCAGGCTCAATATTATGGCCAGAATTACCTTTTAAGATAGGCTCGGGAATCTGGTCAGAGTTGTCGTTCGAGGCAGGCACGGAATTATGACAGGTATGGCCTGTTCATTTTGAACAATGGAGAATGTCGGTTCATCCTTGATTAATTCGCATGTGCAACATAGACTTTCAGAATATGGAACGTCATTACTGTTAAACAACTGATTTCCATTCTCAGGGATCATCAGAGACATTTGAAATTTATCTGGATGGGACAATGATAACAGTTAAAGGGTTGCAAAATGGGCTAAATTCAGCTCCCAGTTTACTTACCAAATTACTAAACCGGTGCTTGAACTGCCAAAAGCACCAAATCACTTGTTCTGGCTTATCTGGATGATATTCTAAACGCTGTATTTTGCTAAAATCAACTGTTCCAGCCTCAAGCTATAATTGAGAAATTGAGGTTCCTCATCCATCCTGTTAAATTTAAGTTGATATCAACATTGATTATTGGGATTTACCTTTAATTATTCATTTGTACTGTGACTCTGCCCTGGGGCAAGAGATTGGAAACAATAGAAGCCTGAAACAACCTTGTTGTTATGAAACCGCATTCTATTCATCAAGTGTAATTAGCAATATAGCAGCTGTGTTTCAGCTGTGAAAATTGGACCTTTGCATTATCATAACTTACAACGTGCAAAGTGGTAACCTCTCAGGTGTCATATAGGTCATTGTTAACAGACCTATGCTATTACCAGCTGAAACTACGAAAGTCACAATGGTGGACGAACAGTATTCAGCATTGTTCCAGTAGGTTTTGGTCACTAAATGTTCAGTTATGTTCAAGCCATCATAGAGGCCTTGAGTAAGAAGAGATTCATTGTATAGCTAGAGAAGGGGGTGATGTAGAGAGATCCCTATCAGTGGAAAGGAGTGATAGATGGGACCCCTGTCACTATAGCTTAGCTTTAGTACTGATATAGGAAAACTGAGAGGGTTCACTAGGAGGTGAGTAAAACTGGGCCAGGTCATGAGCAATTGAGCATGCTTAATAGAATAAATGAATATTACAACACACCCCTGGTCAAGAAATTGCTCATTACCATGAACATTTTGAACATGCAATGTATGATACGGGAGGTGCGAGGGGATGTACGGTGGGTTGTACCTACAGATTGTGCACCTCCGACCCTGATTGGAGAAAGGTCCGGAGGGGAGATTGAATGTAAGATTTTGTGTATAAAGGGGGATGATCTCTCTGGCTTCGGTGTGTCTCGAGTTGGAGAGGCACCCGGTCTGCAGACTCGTAAAATAAAGAAATCTCTTGCTTCCAGGATTTAGTCTTTGAGTATTAATTGTGAGCATAAAGGGTATCTCACAAAGTCCTGGGTGATTGAGCTGCCAGCCCACCAGACTTTAGTGACTGAGCAGCCAGCCCAAGAATCCATTCGGCCCACAATGTCCATACTAGCCTTCTGGAAATCTGTCCCTTCAGCCAACAACATCCATACTAGCGCTGCAGAAAGCCCCCTCCCCACAGGCCACCAATATTGGAATTGGTGGAGAGGTGGAATATTGTGTTGGGGGACCAGCCTTCCCATGCGAACATGGGACCCAACGGGTCCACTTAGAATGACAATAAAACACTCTTGACTCTTCTACATGACCAGTGAAAGTGGATTGGGAGCAGCGGCTAGAGGGGGAAATGATCAGGTGCGTGTGACGCATAAACAGTGAGGGAGTACTGATTTTATGCCTCCTTGTCACCTTAGCCAACAATGAACCATTCTACATTTCCTTTTCATTGTCTGCATTAAACTGTAATTTTACCCAGTGATATCTCCGCACTCCCTTTCCCCTGACTCTCAGTCTGAAGAAGTGTCATGAGCCAAAACATCACGCATCCGTTCTCTCCAGACATGCTGTCTGACCTACTTAGTAGCTCCAAAATGTTGTGTCTATCTTTGATGTAAACCTGCATCTGCAGTTCCTTCGAACACACGTAATCAGGTGTAGTCTGGTCGACTGATACATTCTGAGTGGGCCAGACAATACAACTGAAAGAGTGAGATAGATGGCAGGCAAATTTGGTCAAACTGATATCAACAGGAGGATTCAGCATGAAGTCCTGAATGCTGCATTGTGCACAGGTAATAGATTATGTGTTGTTCCTTGAGCTTGTGTCGGGCCTTGTTGTAACAGTGTTGGAAGTTACAGACCAGACATTGTACCAGGAACTGGCTGGTACAGAATGAACCTCACACTTTCACACTGTACCTGGTTGGAATCTGCAGCACTGAACCCTGGAGGATCTCTCTCTGTCCCTGAGCAATCCAATGCCAAAAACCCCTGTCCACTCTCCTTCCCCCACCTGCACACTGCGCTGGGCCTGGGATGTTGACACCGGTCATTGGAACATTTCTAGAATTAATGAGTCATAGAGCTTTATAGCACAGAAACAGGCCGCCTGGTCCACCTTGGCCATGACAATCATGTCTGCATTCTGGGTCAGTCCCACATTTGACCCTTAGTTTCTAATCCCTTCTTATCCCAATATTGGTCAAAATGCAATTTAAAAATTGTAATTGTACCTGTTTCCTCAGCAGCTTATTCCAGATATGAACTACTCTCAGTTAAAATGTTACCCTGATATCCCTCTTAAATCTCTCTCCTCTCAAATCCAATGTAGAAATCCAGAATCAACAAATGTACTAGTGTTAAAGAAGGAACGGCAGATGCAGTCTGAAGAAGGGTTTCGACCCGAAACGTCGCCTATCTCCTTCGCTCCTTAGATGCTGCTGCACCCGTTGAGTTTCTCCAACCTTTTGTGTACCTTCAACAAATGTACTCCCCGAGTCGGCGAAATTCACCCCAGGATGGGAACCATTGTTGTGGGGGCGGCTTCTGATTGGCGGAGCGAGCGATTGTGACGTTCCCCCTTAGGTATCCAATCAGAGCGTTTACAGGAGGTGTGTAAATAATGATTTCTCGGACCGTCCAATGACGATCCGCTCCTGCTCCATCCCTCATTAGCATAGGGCGACGCCGCTGCCTATTTAATCCGCGCTCCGACCCAGAGCTGGTCACTTCCGTGTTTGAAATCCACCGAAATAATGCCTGACCCGCAGAAAGCCAAAGATTTGCCGAAAACAGCCGCCAAGAAGGGCGCAAAGAAAGCTTTGCCGAAATCCGCAGGGAAAGCGGGCAAGAAGCGCAGGAGGTCGAGGAAGGAGAGTTACGCCATCTACATCTACAAAGTGATGAAGCAGGTTCACCCGGATACCGGCATCTCCTCCAAGGCCATGGGCATCATGAACTCGTTCGTAAACGATATTTTCGAGCGTATCGCGGGCGAGGCTTCCCGCCTGGCGCATTATAACAAGCGGGCGACCATCAGCTCCCGAGAGATTCAGACCGCCGTGCGCCTGCTTCTTCCCGGGGAGCTGGCCAAGCACGCCGTGTCGGAAGGAACAAAGGCGGTGACCAAGTACACCAGTTCCAAATAAAGATCCACACATTGTTGAAAAGACACCGAAAACCCAGCGACTCTTTTAAGAGCCACCCACACCTTCGCAGGAAGATTTGTACTAATGTTTAGACATTAAATCGCAGCAGAATTGTTTCAGTATTTTTTGCTTGGCGAATGATTTCACATTCTGTTTAGTGATTAAATGCTCCAATATATGTGGGATATTCCCGGTATCTATATTGCGTTCCTGTCCAGCAAACGGAAGTGAAACTCCTTCCCTACACGCCAGCTTGTCCCAGTCATCATAAGCCAGAGTCTGGAGAAGGGTTTCCACCCGAAACGTTGCCTATTTCCTTCGCTCCATTGATGCTGCTTAACCCGCTGAATTTCTCCCAACATTTTTGTCTACCCAGTCATCATACGTTGTGTCCACGGCCAGTCGATTAGTACTGTCGTTATTGTCTTCGTCTCTGCAACTGTTCTGAATTCCATTTCAACTCGGCAATTCGTCCACAGTCTTTAAAGGATGGACATTTCACACTGTCGCCCGTACTCCGACTTTTATGAAAATTAACTATAATCCGAGAACATTTACATAGTGATCGATCGCTAATTGATGCCGAGGATCGTTTTTTGTAATCGGTTACCGGCCCAAATAAATCGTAAATTAAATGTGTTGTGCTGTATTGCCCGGGGTTCAAGGTGGTCAACAACCAAGAGTATTTAATTGTCAGGAGCAACCCATACCCGTCCACTGACACCCTCCTCCGCCTAGCAGAGTTGGTCCTCACCCTCAATAATTTCTCTTTTGATTCCTCCCATTTCCTCCAAACACAAGGCGTAGCTATGGGGACCATCCCCGACCTCTACCTCCGTTACATCGACGACTGCTTTGGTGTCACCTCCTGCACCCACACACAACTGACTGACTTCATTCATTTCACCACCAACTTCCATCCGGCACTCAAATACACTTGGACCATCTCCGACACTTCCCTACCATTCCTTGACCTCACCATCTCTATTGCAGGTGATACGCTCCTGACCGACATCCACTACAAACCTAATGACTCCCACAGCTACCTGGACTACTCTTCCTCCCACCCTGCTTCCTGTAAGGACTCCATCCCCTATTCCCAATTCCTCCGTCTACGCCGCATCTGCTCCCAGGATGAGGTGTTCCACACCAGGTCATCACAAATGGCCTCATTCTTCAGAGAACGGGGATTCCCCTCCCCCACTATTGATGAGGCTCGCACCAGGGTCTCCTCCATACCCCGCAACACTGCCCTCGCTCCCATTCCCCCACTCGCAAACAGGGCAGAGTCCCCTGGTCCTCACCTTTCACCCCACCAGCCGGCAAATACAACATATAGTCCTCCACCAGTTGCGCCACCTCCAACGTGACCCCTCCACCCGCCACATCTTCCCATCTCCCCCCCCGCCTGTCTGCCTTCAGCAAAGACCGCTCCCTCCGCAACTCCCTTGTCCATTCTTCCCTCCCCTCCCACTCTACCCCTTCCCCGGGCACTTTCCCTTGCAACCGCAAGATATGCAACACTTGTCCCTTCACCTCCCCCCTCCACTCCTTTCAGGGACCGAAGCAGTCCTTCCAGGTCCGACAGAAGTTCACCTGCACCTCCTCCAACCTCATCTACTGCATCCGCTGCTCCAGATGCCAGATGATCTATATCGGTGAGACCAAGCGGAGGCTTGGCGATCGCTTCGCCGAACACCTCCGCTCGGTCCTTTTTTTTTAAAAATTTCAAAATATACTTTATTCGAATGATAAATATATACAATACAATAACCTTGCGGAAAATCCATCCGACATTTCGGAGGCTGTACAATAGATCAATACAGTTTAGACATTTTCTTTTTCCCAAGTTTCCACAAATCAGTCCCCCACTCATGCCACAATGGCGTGGGATACCTTCCCTTATATTGAGGGGCGTCTCCACAATACTGTACCCCCCATGTCCAGCAGCGGAAGGGCCTTAGGACTGTGGCCCTCAGCGTCCCTCAGCACGTACTCCTGCAGTCTGCAGCGGGCCAGTCGGCAACATTCCCTGACGGACATCTCGCTCTGCTGGGTGGTGAACAATGCTCGGGCAGACCAAAGGGCGTATTTTACTGAGTTGATGACCCTCCAGCAGCACTCGATGTCAGTCCCTGAATGTGTCCCTGGGAACAGTCCGTAAATCACAGAGTCCTCTGTGACGGAGTTGTTCGGGATAAAGCGTACCAGGGACCCTTGCATTTTTCTCCAGACTTTTTTAGCAAAACCCACACTCTGTGAAGAGGTGGGCAACCGTCTCCTCGCCATAGCAGCCGTCCCGAGGGCCAGCGTGCGCTGGTAGTGAGGTTTCCGACGGTGCAGGAAGGATCTGACTGGGAGGGCTCCCCTCACCGCCAGCCAAGCAGGTCTTGGTGCTTGTTGGTGAGTTCTGGCGATGAGGCATTTTGCCAGACTAGCTGGGCAGTCTGCTCAGGGAACCACGCCACCGGGTCCATAGAGTCCTTTCCCTGCAGTGCCTGCAGGACATTCTGTGCTGACCACTGCCCGATGGACATGTGGTCAAAGGTGTTGGTCCGGAAGAACCCTTCCACCGACGACAGATGGGGCGGCAATGTCCAGCTGACTGCGCCAGGCCCATCCTTCTCAACACCGGGGACAGGTAGAACCTCAGCAGGTAGTGACACTTGGTGCCCACGTGCCTTGGCTCTACACTCCGGGCCTGATGCAGCCACACACGAAGGTGGCCATCAGAATGAGGGCGACTTTGGGCACGCTTTTACCCCCGTTGTCTGCCGACTTGTACATTGTAGCCCGTCGCACCCGGTCAATCCTCGACCCCCAGATGAAGTGGAAGATGGCCCGGGTGATCCCTGTGGCGTATGAGGGAGGGACAGGCCACACTGTGCCAAGTTACAGCAGCCCCGAGAGCACCTCACACCTGATGACCAAATTCTTTCCCGTTATGGAGAGGGAGCGTTGCTCCACAGCTCCAGCTTCCTCCCCACCCTGGCTATCCGCTCCAGCCAATTTTTGTTACATGCCTCAGCCCCCCCGAACCAGATCCCCAGCACCTTCAAGAAGTCAGGCTTGATGGTGAAGGGGCGGAAGATCTGTCAGGCCAGTTGTCAAAGAGCATGGCCTCGCTCTTCCTGCGGTTCACCCTGGCTCCCGTGGCCGACTCAAACTTGTCGCAGATACTAATCAGTCTGCGAACCGACCTGGATCCGAGCAGAAGACAGCGACATCGTCCATGTACAGGAGGTCTTTACTGAATGCCCCCACTGCCTGGCAGTCACTCCTCTTATGCCAGCATCCTTATGATGGTTTCAGCAAAAGGTTCAATACAGCAGACAAACAAGACAGGAGAGAGAGGGCAACCTGCCTAACTGCAGACCTTACAGGGAAACTGTCTGATTCCCACCCATTGATTTGGACTGCACTACGGATGTTGGTGTAGAGCAGTTTGATCAATTTCTGATTCCCTCCCCAAAACCATTTTGGAGAGCACGTCCTCATGTACGTGTGCGAAATCCTGTCGAAGGCCTTCTCCTGGTCCAAGCTGACTAGGCAGGCATCCACCCGTCTGTCCTGCACGTAGGCGATGGTATCTCTCAGCAGCGCTAGGCTGTCTGAGATTTTCCTGCCAGGTACAGCACAGGTTTGGTCCGGGTGGATCACCTGTCCCAGAGCAGACTTGACCCGGTTGGCGATGGCCTTGGACAGGATCTTGTAGTCCACATAAGAGTGTTATGGGTCTCCAATTCTTTATGTCCTTCATCTCCCCCTTCTGCTTGTAGATTAGGGTGATGTTGCCCTTCCTCATGGAGTCTGACATGCTACCAGCAGAAGCATGTTGTTGTACACTTCTAGCAGGTCCGGGCCCATCCAGTCCCACAGAGCCAAATACAACTCAGCGGTAAGCCATCGCTTCCGGGAGTTTTATTCGAGTCAAAGGAACGGATGGAGCCAGTCAGCTCCTCTAGGGTCAGTGGTTGGTCCAGACTCTCCCGCTTGCTGTCCTCCAAGACCTCCGTGATTGAGGACAGGAAGTTCTGGGAGGAGGTGTCTGTGGTCTTTTGGTCATACAAATCTGTGTAAAAGGATTTGCAGATCCTCAGCACGTCTGTCTGTGAGGATGCTACCGTGCCGTCCTCCTCCCTAAGGCTGTTCATCACAGAGCTCCCCCTGTGAACCTTATGGAAGAAGAAACGTGAGCACGTCTCATCCTGCTGCACATGGCGGACCCTAGATCGGAAGATGATCTTGCAGGATTCAGAGGTGAAGAGCCGAGCTTGCCGGTCCTTCAACTCTCTAAGTTCCTCCCTCACATCCACCCCGCTCGACTGCAGAAGGAGCAGTTGCTGCAAATCTGTCTGGAGTTGGCACAATTCCCTCTGATTCAGTCTTGCTCTCTGAACCCCTTTAATTATGAAGAACCTCTTAATGTTCTCCTTGGTTGCTTCCCACCAGAGTCTGGGGGAGTCAAAGAGGGGCTTCACCGTTCTCCAACATGCGTAGTCCCTCTTTAGCTCCTCGACATTCTCTGGGGTCAACAGTTTCGTGTTTAACTTCCACGTCCCTCTGCCTGCCTTCCGGTCCTCCCGTAGGTGACAGGAATGAGGTCTCGAACAGGTCTCGTGAGAAGGGGTTCCCCTTGCTGAGGTCCTTGACGCTTATTCGCAGGGTATTCCGAATACCCTGCACTCCTGCTCCTGCTCCTGCTCCTGCTGACATTGTGGCTGAATAAGGTGTTAGGTTGGTTTCCCAACCAGCATGGATCCACCTCTAAGCCAGCAGCCCACCGACTCCTCAACGATTTCGCTCCGCAATCCACAGCCCTTGTCCCCAAGGAACCGCCACAACTGTTCTGATAAGAACAGATAGTCTCTTTCACATAAGAACAGATACTACACTTGATCTTAGCCAAAAGGCCGAGAAGCGATCGGTCCGCAATAACCAACCCGACCTCCCGGTGGCTCAGCACTTCAACTCCCCCTCCCATTCCACATCCGACCTCTCGGTCCTGGGCCTCCTCCACGGCCAGAGTGAGCAACACCGCAAGCTGGAGGAACAGCACCTCATATTCCGCTTGGGGAGTCTGCATCCTTTGGGCTTGAATATTGAATTTTCTCAATTCTGTTAACCCTTGCTGTCTCCTCCCCTTCCCACCTCTCCCTCAGCCCTCGGGCCCTGCATTCCCTCTATCTCTATCTCCCTCCCCCACCCCAGTCGCACCAGCTTCTCATTTTCACACCACAAACAGCTTACAATGGCTTGTTCCCTTTATCACCGATACTTTTTTGCATATCTTTCACTCATTGTTCCTTATCTCTCCACATCACCGTCTATATCTCTCGTTTCCCTGATCCCTGACCAGTCTGAAGAAGGGTCTCGACCCGAAACGGCCTATCTCCTTCGCTCCTTAGATGCTGCTGCACCCGCTGAGTTTCTCCAGCTTTTTGTGTACCCTCGATTCTCCAGCATCTGCAGTTCCTTCTTTAAAAAAAAGTATTTAATTGTCATATGTGCCGTGAACAGAACAATGACATTCTTACTCAAAGTAGTGTAATTAACATCATAACGCAATGCACTTACATTAAAAATGATAGTCAAAAAAGCAAAGATTATGTGATATAGCAAATTGTATATTGACATACAGATTTATAGTTTGGCGGGCTATTCCAAAGTTCGAGTTTTGGACGGACTGGCAGTTATTTTCAGCGCTTTTCTGATGTGGGGGTTGATTGGTAGATAAAACAGTTCTCTGATTGGGTCTGTCTGAAGAAGGGTCTCGACCCGAAACATCGCCTATCTCCTTCGCTCCTTAGATGCTGCAGCACCCGCTGAGTTTCACGAGTCTTTTGTGTACTCTCTGATTGGGTCATTCCTCACACCAATGTCCATTTTCACCAATCATCAGTGGTTCACTGGATTCCTCAAACAGGTATAAGAAAGGCGAGTCTGTGATGATGTTCTCATTCAGCGTGTGCTGAGTCTGGACGAGAAAAAATCAGCGGCAAAACTCGGGCTAAGGCCAAGTCTCGCTCATCCCAGGCCGGACTGCAGTTCCCGGTGGGTCGTGTTCATAGGCACTTGAGGAAAGACAACTATGCTCAGCGGGTGGGTGCAGGAGCCCCTGTCTATCTGGCTGCTGTGCTCGGGTATCTGACGGCTGAAATCCTCGAGCTGGCAGGCAACGTAGCCCGGAACAACAAGAAGAGCCGCATCATCCCCAGACATCTGCAGCTGGCCGTCCGCAACGACCGAGGAGCTCAACAAGTTGCTGGGAGGGGTGACCATTGTTCAGGGCGGCGTACTGCCCAATATCCAGGCGGTGCTGTTACCTAAGAAAACCGGCGGAGGGAGCAAATAGGCGAGAGAAATTCAACATAATGACCCAAAGGCTCTTTTCAGAACCACTCACCATGTCCGTGGAAGGGCTGATCATCGATTATGCTTAGTGCGGGACAAGTGTGCCGCATATTGTCTACACGGTGGCGGAGCCAGAGACCCTGGTTCGATATTGACTACGGGCGCTTGCCCGTACGGGTGGAAACGGGGAGAACATACAAAAGACGTCCAGGGTTGTTAATTGGTTTAATATAAATGTTTAAAAATATGTTGTTCAAACATTTGTCATTTGTAGCATAGTGTTCATGTGTGGGGATCGCTGGTCGATGCGGACTCGCTAGCCCGAAGTGTCAGTTTCCGACTTGTACCTCAAAACTAAACATGACAGCGGTTGTCTGATGCGGAAATATACATTTAGGCAGATATTCCTCAAAACATTGCCGGCGACCTACAGTAAGAGATTCTCTTCGAAACCAACTCCGTTTCCTTCTCACCTTCAGAACAATTAATGCAGCAACACTAAAATCGACTCGAGGCTTCTCTCCGAAAACAGTGACCAATATCCAGCCCCGGGCAGAGCTGAATTCCTTCAGTTCCGCTAGCGGATCAGTAAATCCACCACGCATACGATTTATGGCGACATTTTAAAGTCGATTTAGATTGATGGAAATAATATTATGATAACATTTCCTTCTGTTCTTGTTTGCACTGAAATTGGCAGGCAATCACATTGCTGTCTTTTCTCCTATTGACTGAGCTCCGACTGCCGGAGAGAAGCAGCAGCGAGAGCTAGCATTGGCTGGAAGCAAGTGAGTCTACATCTTCTTGTAGGATTCCGGCAGTGTAGACGCTGCTAAGCGTATTACTGCCCTCCACAGGTCAAAGTTTGAACTAAATTCTTACATACAGTCCTGTAACATGCAGGAATTGAAGAACAGCCCTGGATATCAGTTGATGTTTCTCACTGTGTCCAAACAAAGATAAAACAGAAAAAGCCTCAACTCCAAGTCCTGTCAGTCTAACAAACAATGCCTTTCTTTCTACCCTATACTTTTTACATTCTAGGAAAACATGCTTAACTGTCTCATTACTCCCACATACACAAGCCAGAAACATGATTCCCTACAATGCACAAATAGTAATTTAACCCACAATGTCCCAACCTCAATCTACACAGTCCCTACGGAACAGAGATGTACGGAAACATATTTTTCTAACTTCAGATTGGAAAGAAAAGTAGTGTCTACCCCGACTTCCTTTTCCCCATCCTCTCTGACATTCTTTTGTTAAGCCCTCTTTAATTATTTCTCTCAGTTCCACTCTCCCCAATGATACATGGATATCTATTTCTCTTCTTAAACTCTCCTTTGCTATGAGGTCCACCTGCTCATTCCCCCTCATCCCAGCATGCCTGGGAACCCAGCAAAAAGTGATGTTACACGCAAACCCAATTCTAGAAAACACCCTCAATATTTCATTTAGAATGTCAGGACGTGCTTTAGATTTCCCTACTCTTAAAGTTTCAACAGCAGCTGCAGAATCAGAACAGATAATGACTTCTCTAAAACTGGCTTCCTCAATCCACCATAGAGCCCATTGAATTACCATTAATTCAGTCGTGAGAACAGAGCTTCCATCAGAAATGCGTCGGCCAACCTTCAACCCAAGCTGCTCCACATACACTCCAAACCCAGCTCTCCCACTAACTGGATCTTTAGATCCATCTGTAAAAACAATCTGTAAAAACAAGTGCTCTCACTGATTGAATTAAGATATTCCACTATTCTCACCTCGCGTTTATCTTTTTCCTGAAGCTCAATAAACAGTTCAGGAAGAACCCAATAGGGCACAGGTAGCATATTGTATGCTCTATAATACTCCCTTGTTCCAAACCCAGCTTCCTAGCCCACTGATTTATAATGACAAAAAATGTGTTATATTTGTTACTATCATCAACCTCTTGCAACAAACACCTTGCTGGGAAGGTATCATTACACCCACAAAGTTTAGCCCAGTAATGTAACCCTAGCTTAATGTGCCTTAACCATTAGGGCATTTCTCCCATTTGAACAATCAGGGCGGGACTGTCCCCCCCTCACCTTCTCCTCCTAGGAAGTTCTGAAGGCTCCACAGCAAAGCCTCAAAAGCCTTTGCCTGCAACACATCTAGTCTAGCCAGAACAGTTTTAGACGCAGACCCATACACAAAACACCGAACAACAGTAGGTCAATGAGAAATCTGATCTGGCCTGATAAATTAGAAGCATTGTCTCCCTGTTAGCCCCCCACTCACACCCAACCAGACTTTTCATAACATTCAGAACATTTTCACATTTCAACACAATTTTACCTACATGCACAGCCCAAGTCATACGCTCTTCAAACCAAACACCAAAAAACTTAAAAACCTTTACCTTCTCCAATAGAGACCCATACATATACAGCCCTAACTTAGATACACAAAAGGCTGGAGAAACTCAGCAGGTGCAGCAGCATCTAAGGAGCGAAGGAGATAGGCGACGTTTCGGGTCGAGACCCTTCTTCAGACTCAAACTTTCTTTTAAAACCAAATACCATATATTTAGTTTTAGAGGCAGAGATTTTAAAGCCCCATGTGTTCCCCCATTCCTCTACAGACACTAACACTCTTTGAAACTGTTTTAAAACAAACTTTACATTACAACCTCTTTTCCAGGTGGCCCTGTCATCTGCAAACCAAGACAGACCAAATCCTCTCTCTAATTTACAAAATATGTCGTTTATCATGATATTAAATAAAACTGGACTGATAACACTTCCCTGCGGGGTTCCATTCTCTATTTCTACAGTCTCTGAGCTGACACTACCAACCATTGTTCTATTCAATAAAAAATCCTCAATCCAGTTGAACATTCGTACCCTGACTCCCAAGTCAAAAATTTTAATAATTAACCCCTCCTTCCACAAAGAATCATATGCCTTCTCAATAACAAGGAATACACTCACTACTATTTCCTTGCTTCTAAATGCCCTTTTAATATCCTGATCCAAAACTGATACAGACTCCATTGTAGACCTTCCATTCCTAAAGCCATTCTGTACATCAACAAATAGTCCTCAAGTAAGCGAGTCAAAGGGAAAGAAGATTTAAAAAGAGCGCCAAAGGCCCAGGTTCAAGTAATTTACTAATTCGCCCTACATTGGTTAATTATGAGTTTGATAAAGTGCAGCTGTGCTGCGCGATCTTGTTGAGGTGAAGTGTGAGTCTTTGGTGAGGAGGCTACACGATTGAAGTTTGAGATTTTTGTCTACCGAAGAAATGGCAGGCATGTTGGTGGAGTGTGTTTCTTGCAGGATGTGGGAAGGCAGGTGCACCGCTGGAGCTTCTGGACACTACACCTGCAGAAATTATGTCCAGGTGCAGGTCCTGAATGAACGCGTTGGGGAACTGGAGAAGCAGCTGGATGACCTCTGGGCCATCCGGGAAAATGAGATGCCTTTCTTGGGAGCTGTTGGGGCAAACGACGCTTCCAGACCGAGTGGCGGACAGGTTGATGGTTCCAATTCCAGCGACGAACCTCGACCGGCGAGACCGATGTCGGGCAGAGCCATAGTGGTGGGTGACCCCATGTCTGAGGTGCGGACTGGAGATTCTGTGGTGGCAGCCAAGACTAGAGGATGGTGCCAGGGTCCAAGATGTCGCAGACCAACCTCAGAACATCCTTGAGAGGGAAAGTGATCAGCCAGAAATAGTTGTGCACGTGGGCACAAATTACATCGGGAAGAAGAGGAAGGAGGCTCTTTAACATGAGTTTAGTGAGTTTGGAAGAAGACTGAAAACCAGGACTTCTAGGGTGATTATCTCTGGATTGTTTCCTGTACCTCGTGCTGGTGAGGGTAGGAACAGGGAGATAGGGGATCTAACTGTGGGGCTGGGGGGGCTGGTACAGGGAGCAATGATTTATTTAGATTTCTAGACTAATTGGGAGTATTAAGGGAGTTAAAGAGGAAATGAGTACAGGAAAAGTTACAAAAGACTCACAAATTAATGGGAAGGAAAGTTTGAGAAGGGACAAGAGAGTATGGTCAGGGCTAATAGTGTGAGAGGGGAGGTGAATACCAAAGTTAAATTGTTGAATATGAATGTGTAAAGTATAAGTAATAGAGTGGATGAGTTTGAGGTTCAATTGGAATTTGACAAGTATGATTTTGTGGGAATTACATTGCCATAGCTGCAGGAGGTACAGAGCACGGAACTGAATATTCAGCGCTATATGTCCTATCGAAAAGACAGACAGGTGGGCAGAGGGGGTGGGGGAGCTCTGTTGGTGAGGAATGAAATTCAGTAGCTTGCGAAGGGTGACATAGAATCAGTATGGATACAACTGGGGAATTGTAAGGGTAAAAAGTCCCTAATGGGAGGCTGGATATAGGGTGCAAGTTGAATCAAGATTTAAATTGTCATGTAGCAAAGGTAATGTTACGGTTATTATGGGTGATTTCAACATGCAGGTAGACTAGAAAAATCAGGTTCGTACTGGACCCCAAGAAAGGGAGTTTGTGGAGTAACGCTGAGATGGATTCTTAGAGCAGCTTGTACTAGAGCCTAACTGGGAGAAGGCAATTCTGGATTGTAAAAATCTCAGAGTTTTTGCATGTGGTTTTGGTGGACCAAGGAATCAAAGGGAAAAATCTGACACAAATAAACACACACACACACACGTAGTTTTAAAAGTACACTAGACCAAGTGCAGACCATATAACCATATAACCATATAACTGTGAGGGATAAAGTGATTAAACCCCATTAAAGTAAGGAGTTTTAAAGAGAATCCGAACTGAGAGGGGCTGGAGAGAGGATTCTGACACAGCTGTGTCTGAAGGTTGCCAGACCCATCCTTGAGTCCTTGAGTAAGAAGTAATAGCATTGTATAGCAGTAGAAGGGAGTGATGTAGAGAGATCCATATCAGTGGAAGGGAGTGATAGATGGGACCCTTGTCACTAAAGCTTAGCTTTAGTACTGATATAGGCGAGAACTGAGAGGGTTCACTAGGAGGTGAGTAAAACTAGGGTAGGTCCTGAGCAACTGAGCATGCTTAAATAGAATAAAAGAATATTACAACACACCCCTGGTCAAGAAACTGCTCATTACATGAACATGTTTGAACATGCGATGTATGATATGGGAGGTGCGAGGGGATGTACGGTGGGATGTACTACAGATTGTGCACCTCAGACCCTGATTGGAGAAGGTCCAGAGGGGAGGTTGAAATGTAAAAATCTGTGTATAAAGGAGGATTGACATCTTTGGCTTCGGTGTGTCTCGATTTGGAGAGGCACCCGGGTCTGCAGTGTCGAGAGGAAAATAAAGAATCTCTTGCTTCCAAGATTTAGTCTTTGAGCATTAATTGTGAGACAAAGCGTATCTCACAAATTGGGGGCTCATCCGGGAATCGCCACTCGCTGCTTGGTGGAGGCAAGGAAGGAGAGGAAGGTGCACCCTGCTGATTTCAGCAGTCTCGATCTCCTTGCTTGCCCTCAGCAGTTTGAGCGAGTGATATTCTGTGGGAAAATGACCTCGGGAAGTAAGTAAATACGTACGGGACGGTTGAGCGATTCTTGTGCACAGGACCAGGTAAGAAAAGCGATATTAAGTATTGCCTGGGCGGCCGGGGTCTGCCGGACGGGAATAGTCCGACGAGATGATGGGAAACCGGAACGGGAAAAGTAAGGGTCCGGGGAGGGCACCAGATGAGGCTCATACTGATATGGAGCCTAACATTCCGCCCGATAGTCCGTTGGGGTGAATGTTGTATGGATGGGGTGAAAGGAACACCCGGGTAGGAGTTAAGGAAACTATGATAAAGTTTTGTTATTTGAGTGGCCAAAGGAGCCTATTCGAGAAGCGCAGTGTGGTGGCCGCGGTTGGGTTCAAATGAGGACTGGGTGGGACAGGCGTTGAATGTTTTTTGTGAATGAAAAACAAAAGCCGAATCAAATAGAAAAGGAATATGCCCAGTGCTGGAAACCCAATGATGGGGTGTTTCCGTTTAAAGACGGAAAGAGAGCAGGATGAACCTGACTGGCCACCAATATGGTGAAGATCACCTACGGAGACTAACTGCCCCCGCCATATAAATCCCAGCCCCAAATATATCCCCATCAGCACACGGCTGCATCTGCCCAGGAGGTCCACTAAGCCAGAGCGGATCGGCAGTAAACTGTCCGCTCTTGTCTCAGAAGAGACAGAATAATAGAGAATTACAGAAAGTAGAATGTGAAGGAGAGAGAGCAGTCAGATAAGGAAGAGAAAATAAAAAGTGAGGACAAGGATGGGACGGGTGTCCAGGCAGTAGTCGGAGGACGCGATCTCAAACGAGGGCAGCGGAACAGAGATTAGACGATCTGTTCAAATGAAGCCCCTCAGGGAGGTCCTGTTAGGGGAAATGCCGGGGGGATGGGATTTGTAAATGTGCCTCTCACCAGTATGGAGGTGAGGAACTTTAAAAAGGAGATGAAAAGTTTATTGGAAGACCCCTTGGGACTGGCTGAACATATAGATCAGTTCCTAGGGCCAAATATTTATCATGGGAAGAAATGATGTGGGAATTCTCTGCCACAGAAAGATGTTGAGGCCAGTTCGTTGGTCATATTTAAGTGGGAGTTCGATGTGGCCCTTGTGGCTGAAGGGATCGGGGGGTATGGAGAGAAGGCAGGTACAGGGATACTGAATTGGATGATCAGCCATGATTATATTGAATGGAGGTGCAGGTTTGAGGGGCTGAATGGCCTGCTCCTGCACCTAATTTCTATGTTTCTATGTTTTTATGAAAAATATTGAGTTGTTTCAAACAATCTAATTGAAGTAAGAATGGAACTAATGTGATGTGTGTGTAAAAACCGGTTTTGTATGAATGAGGAAGTTTGTATAAAGTGATAGGTTTGTTTGCTGTGGGCCACATGCTGCATAAGGGTCTGTGTGTGTGTTCCTTTAAGAAATTGTAAGCAATGGGGGAGGTTATTGTAAGGTAACAGACAACGCTTTGTATCATCGCAACTTAAAAAGGGGAAGTTGGAAAATGTAGGTTGCTTGGCTTCTATAGATTTCTTTTCAGTAAAGTTAATTTGGAAAATTGTTAGTCGTATGTAATTTAAATAGGAATTGGAATTTGGGAATTGTAGGGGGAATGGTTTGAACAAAATTAGAAATAAGTTAATTGCTGAACAACAAGCAGCTTTTATGGTTTGTTAGATAAACATTTGGTTGGAGAAGGGGGTAATAAATTAAAGGGGCCCAGGGGAAAAAAAGGAGTTGGCAGACATGATGTCCCAATAATGGGAAGTTTGTGTTTACTTCAGAAGAAAGACACAGATGGTCAGACAGGCAGGAGAAGGGGTTACA
The DNA here is from genome assembly GCA_035221665.1 of Okamejei kenojei. NCBI lineage: Eukaryota > Metazoa > Chordata > Chondrichthyes > Rajiformes > Rajidae > Okamejei > Okamejei kenojei. The sequence continues at coordinate 11,322,376 of CM069173.1, forward strand.
GGCTCAAGCGGGAGCAGCAGATGCGGGAGCAGTAAAATATCCCATTACTGCGCCGGATTGGAGTAACCAAACAGAAGAAGTATGAGAGATCTCAGGGAGATAATAATCAAGGGAATCAGAGAAGCCGTTCCCAAGGGACAGAATTTCGAACGGGCTTTTGAAAATCAGCAGAACAAGGACGAACCTCTGACAGTGTTCTTACAAAGGTTGAGGAGGAATGTCCAGCAGTATTCGGGGATAGACCCTGATACGGCCGCAGGTCAGCAGTTGTTAAAGGTTAATTTTGTAACAAAATCATGGCCAGATATTAGAAAGAAATTGGAAAAATTGGAAGATTGGAATGAAAAACCATTGAATCAATTGTTAACAGAGGCTCAAAAGGTATATGTAAGACGGGATGAGGAGAAACAGAAGGAAAGGCAAAAATGAGATGTTGCAAGCAGTACAGCAAGGAGTACAGAAGGGGGGAATCGAAGGTGATAGAAGGCCGGGTGCTCATGGAGACCGGGAAAGGGGAAGTGGTAATATTGGAGGATGAGGAAGAGGTGAATGGGGGGACGAAGTAGGGGTCCCCGGGAAAACAAGGAACAAGAATCAAGAAGATGGTTACACGGGGCCACCCCGGTGTTATTATTGTAAAAAGGAGGGTCATTTCAGGAGGGAATGTCCCAAGCTATGACGGGAGGTGCAGTGTACGCACTCATGGAGGAAAATAGGGGTCAGGGGTTCCGCTCCCTGGGGTGTATGGGATACACACGGGAACCTCTGGTAAATTTGAGATTAGGACCCCAGGGAGAGGATATGATAATTTATGGTAGATTCGGGAGCAGAGAGATCGAGTGTAACTAAGGTACCAGAAGGATGAGATTAGGTAAAAAACAGGTTAGAATCTCAGGGGTAGAAGGGAAAGTGATGACATTACCTAGGTAGAAGGGGTGGTGGTAAAAATATGAGAATCGGGAAACTACGGAAGATTTAATCTTGGTACCCCAGGCAGGGATAAATTTGATGGGGAGGGATTGACAAATCCAATTAGGAATGGGAACAGCCCCCGTAGGGGGGACAGATATAGTCCAATTGTATAAAATTGACCACGGAGGACGAGGGAAGAATAGTCCCGCAGGTGTGGGCCAAGGAAGGAAACGGGGAGGGCTGCATATCCCACCTTGAAAATAGCTCTGAAAAAAGAAAGTGAGGCAGTACGGGTAAGGCAATATCCAATTTCTATGGAAGGAAGGAGAGGGACTTCAGCCAATTATAGAGAACTTACTAAAGGACGGTATATTAGAGAGTTGTATTCCCCATATAACACCCCCGTACTCCCCAGTAAGGAAGACGACGGGACGTTCGATTGGTCAGGATCTCAGGGAATTAAATAAGGTCGTTAGAACGCGACACCCGGTGTCCGAACCCGTATACCATATGGGAGGTACCCCCGAATCACAAGTGGTTCAGTGTGGTAGATTTAAGAGATGCTTTTGGAGCTGTCCCCAGGCTGAAGAGAGCAGGGACCTTTTTGCGTTTTGAATGGGGAAAACCCAGAGACCCAAAGGAAACAGCAGTATCGGTGGACTGTGCTCCCTCAGGATTTACGGAGTCCCGAACCTGTTCGGACAAATATTAGAACAAGTACTAGAGACGTTTCGAGGACTGATGAGACACAGCTGTTGCAGTATGTGGACGATCTATTTACTATCAGGGAAGAAGAGGTGGCAGTTAGGGACGCAACACTATTATCCTCCTGAACTTTCTGGGGGAAAAGGGGTTGAGAGTGTCTAAAAGTAAATTACAGTTTGTAGAACGAGAAGTTAAATATCTAGGACACCTGATAAGCGATGGGAAAAGGAGAATAACCCGGAAAGGATAGCGGGAATTACCGGACTGCCAATGCGAAGAATAAGAAGGAGATTAGGAAGTTTCTTGGATGATTGGATATTGTAGATTATGGTAGATGGACTATACCCGACAGGTTAGGTTTTCTATATGATAAATTAGGTGAAGAAAACGATAAAGTAAAGTGGGAATCCGGGGACGAACACCAGTTTGGGAAACTAAAGAACAGTTTAATCACTGCCCCTGTACTGGCTCTACTCGTCTATTGACCAGCATTCCATCTTTTTTGTGAATGCAGAAAGTGGAATTGCGCTGGGAGTACTAACCCAAGAGAAAGGAGGGGAAGCGCACAGCCCGTTGCGTTCCTCTCAACCTCTTGGATCCAGTATCGCGGGGATGGCCAGTATGTATTCAAGCGGGGTAGTGGCAACAGCAGTGTTAGTGGAGGAGAGTAGGAAAATTGACGTTTGTAGGACTCTGGTGGTGTCCACTCCCCACACGGTCCGGCGATACTAAACTCAGAAGTCCAGTCGGTGATGTTGACGGATTCTAGAATCTTGAAAGTATGAGGTTATACTTATGGAAAAGAATGATTTGACCATAATAACGGATAAAAACCTAAATCCCTCTCAGTTTTTGTACTCGGCAGGTGCTGAGCAGGAAGGAGAGTTACAGAACATGATTGTAGTGATATAATGAACTTCAGACAAAGAGTAGGGAAGATTTAGAAGAACGGACCGCTTGAGACAGGGGAAAGATGGTTTATTGATTGGTTCTTCCCGATTGCATAGACGGAGAAAGGTTAGTGGGTATGCTATAATAACCGGAGAAGGGTTTGAAAAAGTGGAAGCAGGCAAGTTACCAGGAAGTTGGTCCGCGCAAATGTGTGAACTGTATGCATTACTGAGGGCATTGGAACTATTGAAAGGGAAAGAAGGAACTGTGTATACGGACTCCAAAGTATGCCTTTGGGGTGGTACACACCTTTGGGAAAATCTGGAAAGAAAGAGCGATGATTACAGCTAGAGGGAAAAGAGTTGGCTCATGAGCAGTTAATTGAAAAAAGCTTGAAGCACTAAATTTGCCAGAAAGAATAGCGGTGGTCCATGTAGCAGGCCACCAGATGAGGGAATTCGCTGGAAGCTAGAGGAATAGGGCAGTCGATAGTGCCGCTAAGACAGCGGCGACAGAAAGGAACGGTAAAAAATGCTGTCTCTAATACCGTTGAGAGAGGGAATAGAGAAGATACCCTGTATTCTCGCGGGAGGTGGAAGATAAAATGAATGAGTTGGGTGCCCGGCGCTCCACGGACGGGAAGTGGGGACGCCGGACGAAAAACAAATAATTACTAAAGGATGACGAGGGATTTGATTAAACACTACATTCGCAATCGCACTGGGGAGCTCAGGCTCTGTGCGACAGATACTACGGACTTATGCCTGTAGAGGCATTTATACTTTAGCCAAGCAGGCGGTGTCTGGTTGTGGTAGTGTGTCAAAGGGTGAATAAGAAGGTAATGAGAGCTGTCCCAGGGGGAGGACAACAATTGGCCATTTAGACCCTTCCAGAGAATACAGGTGGACTTCACAGAACTACCAAAAGTACAGCAGTGGAAATATCTTACTGGTTATAGTGGATCACTTCACCGGGTGGGTAGAGGCATTTCCACGATAAATGCCACTGCCCAGGCAGTCACTAAGATACTGCTGGAACAAATCATCCCACGATATGGAGTAATTGAATCCATAGATTCAGATCGAGGAACACATTTTGCTTCCAAGGTGCACCTATTAATTTGTCACGCCTTGGGAATAAACTGGAAGCTGCATACTCCATGGCACCCCCAGAGTTCGGGGAGAGTGAAGCGGATGAATGCCACTCTAAAAATTCAGATAACTAAATTAATGGAGGAGACAGGGTTACCCTGGACTAAATGTCTACCAATTGCTTTATTGCGAATACGGACGGCACCACAAAAGGATATTGCGGTGTCTCCCTATGAAATGTTGTTTGGATTGCCTTATTTTGGGAAGGTGGAAAGCACACCAACCTTTGAGGGCAGTGATGTATTCTTAAGGAACTATTTACTGGCAGTATCTCGTTCCCTTACAGAACTAAAAGCTAAAGGACTATTGGCTCAAAGACCACCACTCGACTTTCCGTTACATGTTGTAAAGGCCGGCGACTGGGTACTGGTCAAGAATTGGAAGGAGGAGAAACTCCAGCCCAGGTGGACCGGACCGTACCTAGTATTACTGACAACCGAGACAGCAATACGAACAAAAGAAAAAGGGTGGACCCACGCGATCCGGGTTAAATGACCCGTCGATCCACCCGTTCCTGAGGAGGAGGAACAGTGGATGGTGAAGCCAGGAAGCAAACCCCTAACAGTAATTAAAAAAAAAAAAAGCATTGAATGTATAACTGACAGTATGAAATAAGCAGTCGTGGTATTGTTTGCTTTGTATGTAATTGTGGTAAAAGGTATTAATAATTGTGATAAATGTTATCATCCTATCCAATACAGAGGGTGGACAACCAGATATTTACCTATCATTCCCATGTGAACAAAGTATGCATGACCGGAAGACTAGAACCATTTGTGAAGAGGGGGAAAGGAGTATTTGATGGCAGGCAATAGGGGGTATATAGGGAAGTTTGGGCCCGTTACCTGCCCAAGGGGAGAGAGATGGGTTTGTGTACAGTTAGTTTTCCCTTCTCAGATCGTAAAATGGGCAATAGATAAGATGAAGGAGGAAGTAATAAAGAGGTTCAGAAGTAGTAGTCACTAAGCCCCCCCCTTATCCCCCTCCCCCACCCCCTCCCCCATACTCAGCCTCAAGTGCACCAGACATGTACGAAGAGATAAAGAAGCAGATCGAGATCCCGAAGGAGAAAAAACTGTTTGGTGGACTTGGCCCTCCGGGATAGCTGGAATCCTAATGTGACTAACTGTGGGTCTGCGGAGGACCACTGATGAGCTCCGTTGGCCGTGGAGAGGATCCTTATTGAAGTATGGGACCCAGATGGAGTGGAAAACTGACAGTTGGACAAGACCGAGATCCCCAGGCATGGGTCCTGACAGACGCTCCGGTAGGGACTGAGTGTATCGCTCAGGATGCCGTCCTAGTAGGCAGCAGGCCCTGCCAGCGCATCGAAACCCAGTGGCCAAATCAGTCCCGTAGTGTGGTGGCCAGAAGAGGCCTAAATGGTATCCAACTAAGAAATACGGGAAAAACTGCGCTATCTGGATGAAGACTGATGGAATGGAATCGACTGGACTATGGAACTGCACCGGGAACAACCCTTATCAAGGAATCCCAGTGTAGCGAGACATATGGAATAAGGTTACCTCTAGTGGACCAGCCCCTGATGGACTGTTATGGATATGCGAGATACAAGGCATACTCGGTGTTACCGATAAATTGGAGTGGGACTTGTTTTATTGGACTGGTACAACCTGGATTTTTCCTGTTGAACACCAAAGAAGGCCGGTCGTTAGGAAACACCCGTATTTGATGACCTATATCGGAAAAAAAAGAGGAAAATAGACATTGGAGAATGGAAAGATGATGAATGGCCACCAGCAAGAATCATCTCATACTACGGACCAGCCACTTGGGCACAGGATGGACCGAACACCAGTATAATGTTAAACCGGGATCATAAGGCTTCAGGCAATAAGGAGGTAATTACCAACCAAAACTGCGGGGGCAACTGGAGATGCTGGCAAAGCAGCAGACACAGATGAGAGCAGCGATATACCAGACCAGGTTAGCCCTAGAATTACCTCATGGCAGAAGAAGGCAGGGGTATGCGGGAAATCAACCTCTCTAATTGCTGTGATCATCGATGATAATGGACAGGCAGTGATGGACATTTCAGAAGGATCCGTAATTTGGCACATGTTCCAATACAGAAGTGGAATTCGATTACGGGAACTCAATGGTGGGCTTCCATCCTCGGAGGAACATGGTGGAGAACGGTGGGACTTGTGTTTCTATGTGCAGATGCTGGACTGATCTTTATCCCCTGTTGCATCCTGTGTTTTTAGGGAACCTATTACCAGAAGTATAAGTTCAGATGCAGGCAGTAGTCATGCCTATGGAAAAGAGGAAAGGGGAAATACAGAAAATAATGATAATGCGGCAGGGGAGGTCAGGAGGTCCATGATCACAGGAAAAGATGGTTAGGACAAATGTTACGTCAATTCGAGTTGAGGGAACTTGAATGGGTTTAATCAGTGTATGCGTAGCAAAAGGAAAAGGGAGGATTGTGAGGGATAAAGTGATTAAACCCATTAAAGTAAGGAGTCTTAAAGAGAATCCGAACTGAGAGGGGCTAGAGAGAGGATTTGACACAGCTGTGTTGAAGGTAGCCAGACCCCCTTGAGTCCCTTGAGTAAGAAGTAATAGCATTGTATAGCAGTAGAAGGGAGTGATGTAGAGGGATCCATATCAGTGGAAGGGAGTGATAGATGGGACCCTTGTCACTATAGCTTAGCTTTCAGTACTGATATAGGAGAACTGAGAGGGTTTCACTTGGAGGTGAGTAAAACTAGGGTACGTCATGAGCAATGAGCATGCTTAATAGAATAAATGAATATTACAACACACCCCGGTCAAGAAACTGCTCATTACCATGACATGTTTTGAACATGCGATGTATGATATGGAGGTGCGAGGGGATGTACGGTGGGATGTACCTACAGATTGTGCACCTCAGGCCCTGATTGGAGAAGGGTCCAGAGGGGAGGTTGAATGTAAAATTCTGTGTATAAAGGGGCGATGACTTCTTTGGCTTCGGTGTGTCTCGATTTGGAGCGGCACCGGGTCTGCAGAGTCGAGAGGAATAAAGAATTTCTTGCTTCCAAGATTTAGTCTTTGAGCATTAATTGTGAGCACAAAGCGTATCTCACATAACCATATAACAATTACAGCACGGAAAACAGGCCTCTCGGCCTTCCTGCAGTCCGTGCCGACCTTTGTTTTCCCCTAGTCCCATCTACCTGCACTAGACCATACCCTCCATTTCCTTCACGTCCATATACCTATCCACTTTACTCTTAAATGTTAAAAATCTGATCTGCCTCCACCACTTCTGCTGGAAGCTCATTCAACACAGCCCTCCACCCTCTAGAGTAAAGAAGTTCCCCCTCACGTATACCGAAACCTCTGTCCCTTAATTCTCATGTCATGCCCTCTTGTTTGAAATCTTCCCTACCCTCAATGGGAAAAAAACGTATCCTACGTCAACTTTGTCTATCCGTTTCATCATTTTAAAGACCTCAATCAAGTCCCCCCTTAACCTCTGCGCTCCAAAGAATAAAGAACCTAACTTGTTCACCTTTCTCTGTAACATAGTTGCTGGAAAACCCTGGCAACATTTAGTAAATCTCCTCTGTACTCTCTCTATTTTGTTGACATCCGTCCTATAACTAGGGACCAAAATTGTACACCATACTCCAGAATTGGTCATACCAATGCTTGTACAATTTAAAACATTAAACTTTACTTCCCTACTCTCCTATATTTCAATGCTCTGATTTATAAATGGCCAGCACACCAAAGGATTTCTTTACCACCCTATCTACATGTGATTCCACCTTCAGGGAATATGCAGTTATTCCTAGATCCCCTCTGTTCCACAGCATTCCTCAATTCCCTAACATTACCCATGTACGTCCTATTTGATTTGTCCTGCCAAGATGTAGCACCTCACACTTATCAGCATTAAACTCCATCTGCTATCTTTCAGCCACTTTTCAAATGCCAAATCTCTCTCTGTAGACTTTGAAAATCTACTTCATTATCCTCAAATAATGTATCATCTTGCATATTTACTTATCCAATTTTCCACCCCCCATCCCCCGATCATTGATGTACATGACAAACAACAGTGGACCCAACACAGATCCCTGAGGCACCCCACTGGTCCACCGCTTCCAACCTGACAAACAGCCGTCACACCATTACTATCTCTTGACATCTCCCATTCAGCCACTGTTGAATCCATCTTGCTACTCTGCCATGTAACACACCAAAGATTGAACCTTCTTAACCAACCTTCCATGGGGAAACCTTGTCAAATGGCCTTACTGAAATCCATATAGACAACATCCACTGCTTTACCCTCATCAATTTCCTAGTTACCGCTTCAAAATTCAAGAACAGTCCAGTTGCGTCGTTCCCTAGTGTGGTTGCGTGGGAGGGGGGGCTGCGGGGTGGGGTTGCATGCGGCCATCTTACACACTAACTACCTCCCACCCTGCAAATGCTAACTGTGGATGTATGTGATATAAATGAAGAAAGCGAATGGCATATTAGCATTAGTGAGAAAGCAAATGTTGTTGCATTATAGCAAAAGGAATTCAGTATAGGAGCAGGGAGGTTCTACAGCAGTTGTACCGGGTTTTAGTGAGCACACCTGGAGTATTGGTACAGTTTTGGTCTCAAATCGGAGAAATGCATTCTTGCCTAGGAGGGGGTACAGAGAGAAGGTTCACCAGACTGATCCTGGGATGTCAGGACTTTCATTTGAAGAAAGATTGGATAGACTTAACTTGTACTTGGTAGAATTTAGACGATTGGAAGGGGAATCTTATAGAAACTTACAATTCTTAAGGGTACACAACAGGCTGGAGAAACCATCGGGTGCAGCA